>PVJX010033431.1:0-19697 GCA_004027295.1 Dolichotis patagonum | reverse complement strand
GGACCAGGACTCCAGAGTTCATTTTCATTTGTTCCATCTGCTCTCCTAACCCTACGAGCCCCAGCTGGCGGGGAGTTTAGGACACGGTCCCTCCTACTCCCACTTTTCCACACAAGAGAACTGAAGTATGTGTGGGGTGGGGGGGCTTGTTCTTATGCGGTGCCCCAGCCCCCTAAATCCCCAGCCCACTTTTCCGCCAGGCCTTCACCTAATCACACAGACATGAAGAATCCAGGAGCACAACAGCTTTGGGGGGGGGGGCTTGCAGATAACCGGCGCCAGCCAGCCCACCGACCTGCTCCTTCTCTTCTTCTTTCCCTTTGTTTCTGAACACCTGGAATTACCTGTGAAGCCAGACCCCCTCCGCTTGTAGGAATCAGACCCAGGGGACAGGAAGACCCTGTCTCCAGCCAACCCACCCACCCAGGGGTGCTCTGCCACCGCCCCTCCCCCGTTTTTATTCTAAGACAGTGTCTCACTAAATCGCCCAGTCTGGCCTCAAACTTTGGGTTCTCCTGCCTCAGCCTCCCCAGGAGCTGGGATTAGATGTGTGTACAGCAGTGCTTGGTTGTTAGTTTTTTTTTTTTTAATATACGAGAGATCACTAGTGCATTCATTCACCAAGCATTCTGAAGGCAGGCTGTACCCCTGAGCGCTTGGGAGGAGGTCCCATCCCAACCCCCCGCTTTGCAAGGGGAAAGGGGTGCATTTGGCCTCAGAGACAGAAGCAGAGAAAATACTGATTTCATCTCACTCGATCAACGTAGGGGAAAAGAAAAGAAAACCACACAGTGCTGAGGGAAAAAAGAATTTTTTTATTAATCTTTCTTTTTAAAAAAAGTTGATGTTTTTGTTTTTATTTTTTTAAAAGTTTTTTGTAGGTAAACCTCTTTCTGCCTCCCCTCCTGCACTCTGCCCACCCGTCTCTTAAAAATATAAAAATGTCCAGCCCCGGATAACTAGAGTACAATAAATAAACAGTAAACACAAAAACATACTTTATTTGTTTTCTTCTTTATACAAAATAAGGAAACTAGAAGCGTTCGACTTCCAAAAAAGTATAATATTGTACACCCTGACGGCCCAGCCTCCAGGCCCCCGGGCAGGGAGGGCAAGAGTTCCGGTCCCGCCTGGACCCTGGGCTCAAAGGAAAACGTCCTTCAGAGGGAGAAGCCGGCTTCCCGGACAGCTGACCTCGAGCCCAAGACCGGCCACCAGGGGGCGCCAACGCGCAGGCGGAGTCTCCCCAATTCCTCTGCTCCATCTTTGCTCTCCTCATCTTTTCCTTCCAATCTGTTGTGGTTTTTTTTTTTTTTTTTTTGTCTTTTTTGTTGTTGTTGTTGTTAAGATGGGGAAAGCAGAGCGAGAAATAAGGTTGCAAAAAACCCACTGGGATTGCAGAGAGGGGAAAAGACATCTTCTCCAGCCCTTCGCCTCGACCCTTGGTCCAGAGAGATGGTGGTGGCGGGCGGGGGTCGGGGCGCCTGGCATCTCTGCCCCCTCCAGGAGATCGACTTTGGTCCCAAGAAGTTGCTCACGACTGCCGGGGCGGGGGGAACTCGGGCTAGGAACGGGGCTTGCGTCCCCCGGCGCCCAGCCGAGGAGCAGCTGCCGGCTGGGTGCGGACCCAAGAGAGAACCCCGCAGGACGCCCCCTGGCCCCCGGGCGAGTCCGCGTCGGGCGTTTTGGTTTCCGAGGCTGCAGGGGGCGCCCGCCCCGGCCTTACCACACGGCCGCCTCGTTGAGCTCGGGGTTGGGGTGCGACAGCGCCCCGCTGTAGGCGCCGGAACCGCTCATGGGGAAGGGCGGGCTGGGGCCGCCGCCGAACACCTCGCCGGGCAGGGGGTGCAGCGCGCCGGGCAGGGGCTCGGGGCTCGGCGTGTCGGGGTGCGAGATCATGTCGGTGAAGCGCGGGTTCTCGGCGGCGTGCGGCCCGGCCAGCGGCGGCTCCAGGGCGCCCAGTGGCGTCGAGCCGGGCCCCGAGGCGGCCAGGAAGCTGGAGTCGGCCGGGGATTGCGCCTGCGACGGCGGCCCGTGCGCCGCGAAGAAGTCGTAGTTGCCTCCCGGTGCGTAGTAGTCGCCCTGGTAGTCTGCGGGGGCGAAGGGGGGACAGGGACCATGAGACGCGGCGACGTCCAGGGGGACCCCGGGAGCCCGAGGAGGGGCCCGGCTTAGGGACCAAAGCCCGTGCGTCGGGGGCGCCCCAGGGGCGACACTGACCCGGGGGCCGACAGGGACCCAAGGCGGCCACGGAGACCCAGGGAGAGGGGCCCTCGGGATGGAGAGCACACGGCAGGCCCCGCGGAGCGCAGGGAGAGGACAATGCGACGCGCCGACGGGGGTGACTGGGAGAGACACCGAGACAATAAGGGACACGAGCAGGGACAGAGTCCCGGGCTCCCTACGAAGCAGAGGCTGCGGGGTTCGGAGTCTCCGAGGTGCCGAGAACAGAGACCCCGGTGCAGAGTGGACAGAGAGGGGCCGGCGCCCTGGGCGTGAAAGCCAGCGGAGAGGCCCCTGAGCGCGGCGGGGAGTCGCTGGCAGGAAGGGGGAGCCAGCAGCCCGGAGATGCCGATCCCCACGGCAAGGTCGCCGCCGGAGCCCCGGAGGTCGGAGCTCGAGAGAAACAGACGAGGAGACGCAAAAGAACGAGATGGGGCGGCCGCCTCGGAGGCGCGCGAACGCCCCGGGGTGGGTGGAGGAGTCCGGGGCCGAGACAGACGCTGCTGAGACCAGAGACGCGCGCGGGGCGCCCTCAGCGGCCAGGCGGAGCGCACGGGGGCGGCGTCGCGGCGGCCTGAGCGCAGAGGACCCTCGGGCTTGGGCTCCTCACAACCTGGAAGCCGCAGCGCACCCTCTCCCTGCGCGAGTGGAGGGCCCGGCCTGGAAAAGGGGGAGCTGGGCCCCAGGGCCCTGGAAGACGGACAACAGGACGCACAACCCGCGGGCGCTCGTGGGAGAGCCTTGGCCTTGCCCCGCGCTGGACGGCTCTGCCAGGACACCCGTCTGAGGACCCGGAGCCCTTTTGAGAAGCTGGTGAGGCTTCGAGCTCTCTCCCGAGAGAAACGCACAGATGCGCATTTCCCCACAGATTCAGGGAGTGCGGGGCCACCTGCCTTCACAAATCGCTTCTGCCTCAGCCTTCTGTCCTCCTCCCACAGCCTCTCCCTGAGGCCTGGTGGGACAAACTGCTGCCCCCACGCAGGTCGGAGCCTCAGGGTGCAGGGCGGGAGACCCCACAGAAGCGCACCTGGGAGCCTGTAGCGCGGACCACAACCCGCTTTGCACGGCGGGAAAAGCAACGCATGCAAAAGCCGGTCTCTTCGGCAAACCCACCGCCCGGCCCGGTCCTGGGCTCTCAGTCAGGGCTGAGTCCCTGGCCCCGGTCTCTTCTCCGGACCCCCAACTCTGTCCTACTAGGGGTCTGCAGGTGCGGCTTGGACACAGTTTAGGTAACAGATAAAACGGCCCCAGATTGCTTAAATACACGGGTTCCATTCTCCTCCAAATAGAAGGAGAAGCTTGAGAGACGCGAATTTGGGGCCCCAAAGGGTACGGGCTGGGGCCCCCCCGGGGACCGAAGCGAGCCCGCATGCCCGCGAAGGCCGCGGCCCGGCGCCGTGCGCGCCGCCTCCGCCCATATGGCGGCCGGGCTGGAGGTAATTGGAACAAACGCCGTCTGAAAGGGGCACAAAAGCCGCAGCTGGGGCTTTGTGCGCGCTCCCACGGGGAGCCGCCGGCCCCGCCGCCCGGCCCCTTTCTCGCCCGCCGCCGGCCGCCACTGCCAGCATCTCCCAGCGCGGATTAGGCGGGGCTGCTTTGCTGGGGGCTGGGGAGTAGCCCCCCCCCCCAATTCCGGGAAAGAGGGACCCGGAGTCCTGCCTCCCTCCTCACGCACAGGAGCTCGGGACAGCGCGCAGCGGGTTCGGGGCAGACTGACAGGTCCTCCCGGAAACCTTGGTTAATTACTCGGGCGGGAACATTCCGGGTCAATACCGCCCCACCATCTCGCCGCTCAGGGCCTAATCTGTGAGGAAGGAGGCCAAGCGAGGTGGACAGTGGGTGAGGGGCGACCCCGGAGTCTGGCCATCCGGGCTGAGCGGCTGAGGCTCCCCGGACCTGGGCCTTGTGACTGCAGAGAACAATTTCCCAGGCGCCACAAATTCTAGGGGCCCAGGCTTCGCTCCAGATGAACCCCCTGTCTCCAGACGCTGGTGGGCAGTGCCAGGGTCTCCTACCTCCCTGCTGGAGGCGGCTGGACGCCTGGCCCCTGCTCTCTCTTCCCCCTCACTCACCCCGAGCCCTTCCGAAGTCGGCCTCTCTAACTGGGTTACCAGCCCTGAGTAGGCAGAGAGCCCCACAGAACGCACAGTCCCTCAGCTTAGGTCTTCCTGGCGACTCCCCAAGTTGAGACATTCTGGAGTCAAAAAGGGGAAGTGCTTTCTTGGGCCCACAGCTCCAGAAAGGGGAGCCAGGGCTGCTGGGCCCAGCAAGGGGCTAACAGACCCAGCAGAAAGCCGGGCCAGGTCGCAAATTCAGTGTGAGGAAAATGAGGGTTGGGAAGAGAAAGCAGAAAAGAGGGTGACCAGGTGGAGGACATGATAACCAACCTCGGAACTCCCCTTTTGTGCCCCAGCCCCAAAGATGGGAGATGGACATTTGGGCGCAATGAGCTGGATCGCACACGTGAACCCTTGCATTACTGGGGCTGCAGGGTGGGCTTGTGGGGACCTTCATTTAGGCTAGGAGCTCCAGACCCACAGCCCGGGTCGCCGCTAAGTAGGAAGATATAGCCTGGAAGGCGGCCCAGCCAGCAGGCAGTCTGTGGTGAGTCCAGACCTTCCACCCCAGGGTCCCAAGGAACCAAGAACGGTTCCAGCTTTTGCCCAGTACCCCAGGCGTGAGGGTGCAGGTGGCCTCGAGGCTGTGCCAGAGGCAGTACAGACAGACGTGCAGTGGCCCTGGGAAGTGTGCCTTGCGGCTGTGTCTCAGCGGGGTGTACCTGTGTGTGGCTGTTTGTCATGGAGGATCTCAGAGTGTACCCTCGAAGTCTGAACACAAGCTTGTGTGTGCGCCGTGGTCTCCTTCGCGGGTAAAGGAGCCCCTGCATTTCGTGTGTTTATGTGCACCACTGTATGGGCGCGCGTCTCTGCTTTTGTGTCCGCGGTGAGTGTGCATGGGTGTGATGCGTGTCCAGGTGTGTCCTTGATTGTGTATGTCCCCGTGAGTGGGAGAGGGCGAAGCATGTCCCGGAGTAGGTGAAAGTGTGCGCGCGAGGCTGGGTCCCCTGCGCGCTCGGGCACCCAAAGCAGCGCAGAGCGGCGCGTCCCGGGGTGCCTCTTACCTCCGTAGTAGGTGTAAGGGGTGGACCCCAACATCTCAGACTCGTCCAAGCGGCCGCCCAGCGGACGCATGCGCCGCGGACTCCGGAAGAAGGCGTGTCTCCGTGCGCCCAGCGCGCTCAGCTGTTTCATGCGGCGCTCTTTGGACCGTCGGTTCTGAAACCACACCTGGGACAGAGGAGGGGGCAGTGAACACGGGGTCCGCAGCGCCTTCCCCTCTGCTCCCTACCCGCGCTGCCCCTGCCGGGTCCTAGCGCCTCTGGCGCACCAGGCCTCCCCGGAGGCGGGGGCCGGGCCGGATTAGGCCGGGAGGAAGGAGTGGAGAGGGGCCTCGGCGAACCAGCCAAGGGTGAAGGATTTCGCGGACCCGTGGGGTGACTCATAAAGACTTGGGTTTCCCGGTCCTCGGCTTGTCGGCGGCCTGATGGCTTCATAAAGGCTTCCCGCCCGGCAAGGCTCTGCCGCGGCTCTGCAGCCGGTGGGCTCGGACCGCGCCTCTTTCTTTGCTTGGAAGTTGGGAGGGCAGGAGGGGTCCCGGCGCTAGAGAGGCTTAAGAGCTTCGCAGAACAGGGCAGGAAACGGAATTCAGAGAGGCGGAGCGGCCCTGTGCCTCAGCGCACAGCAGCAGGACCGCAGGGCTGAGCCAACTCAGGCCTCTCTCCCACCGCGGGCGGGCGGGTGCCCTGCTGGCCCGGGCCGGGGCGCGCGGCTGTGCCCTACCAGAGCGCGCGCCTCCTCGGGCGCGGGGCTGTCGGCTCCCAGCGCAGCCCGCACCTGAATGACCCGCATGTTGAGGCCGGTCTCCTGGGCCAGCTGCTCGCGGATGTGGCGCGTGGGCTTGGGCGTGGCGGCGAAGGCGGCCTTGAGGGTCTCCAGCTGCTTGGCTTTGATGGTGGTGCGCGGGCCGCGCCGCTTGGTGCCCGAGTTCTGCTCCTCGTTCTCGTTGTTGGCCGTCTCCTTGTCCGACGAGGTCGAGTTGTCTGTCTCCTTGGGGTCGTCCTGCAGGGCGTCCTGGAGGTCCGGGGACAAACTGCGGTCTGTACAGGATGACACTGCGGGCGGACGGATCGGGAAGGGGACAGTGGCGTCAGCGGCGGACGATCCCTCTCCAATTCAGTGGCCGGTTCCAGCCGGCCCGGGCTACCACCGGCCAGGCTGGGTTCCCTCCCAAACCTGCGACAGCCCCTCCCCCAGGGCCCGGCGCCCGCCCACTCTCTCCAGGCGGGGCGGCCTTTGAAAGGGCCCCGCTCCAACCCCCTTAGCACCTCCAGGGGAGCTGGGCTGGGGGAGGGCGGGGGCGAGGGCACGCCTCGGGAGAACCGCCTTCTGGAAGAGGGGACAGTGGGGCCCACAGATGTCCCTTCTCTTCTTCCTCCAAAGCGCAGTTCACCTAGAAATTACCAGGACCCCAAATGACACAGAAAAATGAGTGGAGCAGGTCTAAATTAGGAGGGGGACCTCTTGGGAAAGGCTTATGAATTGGAGCGCGGGGCACGGGGTGGGCTCCAACTGCTCTCTCTCTTCCCTGGCCTCAAATCCCCTCTCCGTGCCCTGCCAGGGCAACCCGGATATCAGCTCAGCCGGCGTGGGCCGGCCCGGGAAGGACGCAGCGGGCACCAGGCTGGAGGCCGAGGCGGGGCAGAGGCCCGCATACCTGAGTTGAGGCTGCCTTCCTTGAGGCTGGAGGAGCTGAGGTAGTCATCCTTGCACACAAACTTGTTCTCGTCGATGACGTAGAGCTCCTCCCCGGTGGACAGCTGCTTGTTGCACACCATGCAGGTGAAGCAGTTGAGGTGGAACACTTTGCTCCGGGCTTTGCGCACCAGGTCGCTCGGGGAGATGCCCTGCGCGCAGCCGGCGCACTTGGTGCCGAAGCGTCTGCGGATGTGGACGGACGCGAGGCGCCTGTCACTGCCGGCTGGACCCAGAGTCCAGTCCTCTCCAGCCGATGCCCACCCACCCTGGCTTTGGAGAAGCCTCTATTTTGTCACCTGTCAGCTGAACTTCGGTTCAGCCCTCGGTGGCCAGAACAGAAGAGGGACAAATGTCCAGGGCTCTTCTTGGGATGGGGAGCGCCCTGCTTCTAGTGGCAGGATTCGAGGGCTGGAAGCCAGGCAGGTTGGGTTTGGACCACTTCTGGGCTTGCTCCCTGTACCCTTCTTGTCTGCCGGGGGCCCAAGGAGGGCCCATGCCTGGCTACTGGGCCTAGCGCCGGGGTGGAGAGCCCCTCGCCCCAAGGGGGCTTCCCCTCATCCCCACCGCTGACGAGGAGCCTTTCCGGTCTCCAGTGTGGGACCACTGAGGCAGGAGCTGTGGACCGCAGGGCCTCGGAAGGACAGACTCTGCCAAGCTGGGGCTGAGCTGCAGCCTGCTCCCCCAAACCTGGCCCTGGTGGTCAGTGGGAAAATGGAAGCAGAACCCCTCCTTGGAGGTCTGCTTCTTATTCTTTCCGCCTCTGGCTCAGGGACAAACCTGCCTCCCCCAGACTGGGTGTGCAGACCCCCAAAGGGAATACCGAGGTGCAGGTTTTGGGGAAAAGGAAGAGGTATCAGGACCATGGGGACCCCACATCTCCTCACACCCACATCTTAAACAGGGTGAATTGGGGTGACATTGATGTAGTGAGGGCATTAGGAACCATAAGTCACTTTTGGCCTTATCCGGCAGTGTAATTGGCTATATACACCTTATCAAAAATCATTAGGGCTTTGCGAGCTCTGGGCACTGGGGCGGGGGGCCTGGGCCAAGGGCGTTACACTTGTAAAGGCGCGGCTGACATTTTCTCCTATTCAGATTCCCTAGTGCTGGGCCGGGCAGGCTGCCTTTCTCTGTGGGGTGGATCACACACCCCCCTTCTCTCAGCACCCGGAATTTTAACTGACAAAGCGGGCTCTGGGTGTGCGTGTGTGGGGGGGAGCAGACAGTGCTAAGCTGCCGGCAAAACCCCTGGGCTTCCAGGCTGAACCTCAGCTTTCCCAGATGGGGAAACTGAGGCTCAGGGGGATGGTCTGTCCTGGTCGGCTTGAGAGCTGGAAGGACTGGGGGTAGGTGACACAGCCCAGGCCAGCCCCCCAAGGGGCCCTATTCCCAGCTTCCACGCATTTAGGCTTTCAGCAGGGGAGAAAATGTTTCAGAGGGTGGGGGTAAGGTGGGGGGCGCGCTCTCCGTGGGGCTAGGCCCCATCTGCAGCGGGGAAGTTTCTGTTTGTTTCGAGGGCACCTCAGGACTCAGGAATCCTGCTCTGGAGGAGAAATCTCCAGTCGCCCCAACTCCAGGGAAAATCTTGCCTCCCTCAGGGCAGGCTTTGGTGCTGGGTTTGCAGCCGTGCTGAGCAGGGTTCCTCTCCTGCCCCACCGCCCCCGGAGCTTCCTGGGGCTGAAGGCCAGGCCGAAAAGCACGTCCGCCCTCCCCCGCCCGGGCATGGGCCCTGTGCGGGGCAGAGGAGGACAGACAGCTCCCAGCTAAGTGCGGCGCGCAGGAGGCTGGGATGGGTTTCCTGGTCTCTTCCCCGCGCCCTGGCGAAGCGCGGCGGAGCGGGCTCTCGGCGGCGCTCGGCCTCTTACCTGAAGAAGTCGTTTTTGCAGTAGAGCTTGCCCTCGCGCGAGAAGCACTTCTCCGAGAGGTTGGTCTTGCACTCGCAACACTGGACACATTTGATGTGCCACGCGCGGTCCAGCACGTTCAGCAGAAAGCGGTCGAGGATCGGCCGCTCGCAACCGGCACAGTGCACCATCATAGCCGCGCGCCCTGGCGGCCCCGGCCGCCTCGGCTCCCGCTGGGGCCCCTGGCCCTTGGGCCTCCCTGCCCTGCTGATACTCTCTGCCTCTTGTCTCCGCCGCCGCCACGCAGCGAGTCCGGTCCAGACCCAGACTGAGCTGGTCAAGGCCTCGGACGATCTCTGGCCCGGAGCTGGCTAACCCAGAGTGGGATGGGGGCGGCGGCATTCACAACCTCGTGCCGCAAGTCGTGCACCCCGGCATTGGTTCTGGGCCCCCGCAGGTGTCTCTGGTGGCTGCCGGCCTCTGCACTGCCAAGCGCCCTTCCCCGGTGGCGAGGCGCCGGCACTTTCCCCCACTTTCAGGCGGTCCGGATCCTCATCTTTGTCTGGCCGCCGCCTAATTCGCGCATCCTTATTCAGATTTGGTGACGTGGCGCAGCACGTAGGGGGCCCGGCGGCCAATGGGCGCACCGTAGCCATGGCAACCTCTTAAATTTATAGCATATCTAAATTGGCTACAGCGTTGCGGTCCGGACAGAGCAAAAAAAACAAGGCATCAGTATTGTTGAGTATTAGCTTGTGCCTGGTCCGGGGGCTGAGTAAGTATTCACCTTCCAGTTTGGGGCTCGGGCAGGGGCGGGGGCGCTTGGGCTGGAAACCACAGCTCTGCCTGTCTCTCTCTCTTTGCAAATATTTGGGGTCAGGGTTCTAAGGCCTAGTCAGGGAGGGTCCCCCAACTCCCTTTGCCATCCTCGCAACTTGCAGAAGTTGCCCAAGGCCCGGAGTGTGCTGTGTCTATCTCCTCCTCCCCCGCCCAGCGCCCCAAGGTGGGACTTCCGCACCCTGGTGCCTGTGGGACGGCCGGAGCTGCCGACTCCAGTGTCGTGGTTCCCGGGTCCCTGGCTTCTATTGTCATACACGGGGCTGGGGCCCAGCCAGGCCTTTCTCGTGGAGCCAGTGGAGGCCACGTGGGGCTTGCCTTGATTTCCTTGCCTGGTTGCGGAACCAAGGTCCAGCCCAAGCTGGGGAGGGCGAGTCTCGGCGGGTCTGGTGCAGGACTCCAGTCTGGCCTTGCAGCAGCGCTCACCAGTCTCTGGGAGAGCAGTGGAAACGGGGGAGGTCTACCTTGACCTGCGGCTGCTGGGACAGGGCCCTCACTGTCTCTGCTTTCCCGGCCACACTTTCTAGGTCCCAGGCAAGCTGCGGGTGGCACAGCCCGTGGTGGGGCGGCCAGTGCTGGGTGCACACTGTTCACTCACTCGGTTGCTATGCTCACCAGGACTCTCGCCCCTGACAGGGCGGCTGCGCAGCGCAGGGGTGGTCCGGGGGTCTGAGTTCGGGCTGGGTGCTGAGACTGTGGGGTTCACAGGTACGTGAGCAGGGCGTGTGCAGGCCGGAAGAGGAGGCGAAGGGACCAGGCCATCTTTCCCGGGGCTCAGCCTGGCCACTACATGGGCTGCAAGTTGGAGTCTGGGATTGTGCAGCCGGGGCATTTGTTCCCCTGGTGGGCTGGGGCCACCCAAGGGTGCGAGCCCGGAGTGCAGAGCACACTGGTGCCAGGCGTGGCTGTGGGTGCTTGTTTGGGTCTGTGGACTGAGTGTTTCAGTGTATATCTGCTATTCGAAAACAGCAGTGCTTCATTTGTTTAAACTGTGTTAGTAATCAATCTTGCCAGTGTGTTTGTGGTGTGTGTATTTTTTGTGTGCGCATGCAAACGTGCTTTCTTATAATTGCATATGATTCTGCTGTTTGTGCATTTTAATTTTTGTTGCTGTGTGAGTAGACGTACTCGAGACAGTGTGAATGTGCGGACGTTTGCGTGCATAAGTGTGTACACGTATGTGTAAGGTTATGCACCTATGTGCCAACATGGGTGGAAGTGTTCTTTAAAAATCTGAACATGTGAAAGTGTGTGTGTGTGTGTGTGTGTGTGGCTGAGCATGTGCATGCTTGAGACTGTGTAACTGGGCTGGGCCTGATACGTTTGAGAGCACGGAATTTGGTAGGTCTGTGTTTGTGTGCCTGCCTGTATGTATTTGTTCAGACAGGTTTTTGTTTCTGTGACTCCTGCAGGTTGAGGGAAGGAGTATATTTGCATTTGCATTTGGGCACGTACTTCTAGCAGTGTTTACCTTCGCCAGGATTGCGGGGAGCAAGATTTTGGGGGGCCTCCATTGGGGCACAGCGATGTTCCCTGGTTCCCTGTTTCTTGTCAGACCTGGCGCTGCCCCCTGGTCCCTGGAGGAGGTGGTCTTGAGAGGACAGGGAGCCCATGGGTGCTGGTCTCTGATGAGGCACTCACCTACCAGCTGCTTGTCTGGAAGAAAAGTCTCCAGCCCAGGCAGCAGCGTGTACGAGTTCAGGGCTGCTACTTGGCCTCTAGTTTGTCAGGGGGCAGGCGTAAGAGGACACAGGACATGGTGGCCAGGCCAGTCAGAGCCCTCAGAGCCCGGCTCAGGCAAGAACAAGCAGGCTGGATTGCACCTGTCCTCCTAGGCCCAGCGAGAGCGGCGCCCAGAGCATGGACTGGAACTGTTTCTGGTGGCACCTGGCTGCCTGCTTGGAGCGTGAGTGGTCCTGAGCCGGGCGGAGTGGAGGTGGAGAAACAAGGACCTGGGAGGCAGGGGACAGAGACGCCGGCCGCCGAGCGCTCCTGGCAAAGGCAACCGAGCTGCCTGCTCAGTCTTTGTCTCCCAGAGGCTTTCCCTTGAGTTCTCCCCAGTCTCTGCGGTCCCGTCCCGATTTCTCTCTTACGCCCAGCATCTGTTCCCTTTCAGTTCCCCTTTCCTGTTTCTCCCTCCCTTTCTGTCACTCTCTCTCTTTTTGTTTCTCTTCCTCTGTTTCTCTGCCGGGACACCGGGGTCCAGCATCTGGCTCAATGCACCTTGCAGACTTTGGGGTGTAGGGGGAAGGCTCGCATCCCATGCACATTTTAGGGTGCCCAGATCTCATCTGGTGGCCGCGCTGCTCCAGTATGGATGCACCGAGCCCATCCTCCTTCGGTCCCCCTACAAGGACTCCAGGAGCCAAAGCAGTGTGTGTCCCCAGCCGGGGCTCTGTCCCCCGATGGGCACTGGCAGCCTGGGCACCTGGCTCTATCTGACTCCCTGAGGAACTCTCTCCCCTCTCCTGGATGTGCCTAAAAGTCACAGCACAGCCACCCCATGCCAGGCCGGGGAGGCTGGACGAATCGGGAGGGAGCAGCGGGGGCACCCACCTGCCTCAGGTCTCCCCTGCCTGGGGTGGGCGGTGTGGGTGGTATGGGTCTCCCTGGACCTGGGCCTGAGTCCAGCGGCCTGGACTGACCCCTCCGTCTCTTGTCATCTTCTCACCCAGGGCTTCACTTTCAGCACAGCCCAGTTCCAGCATCAGACACCCCTCTGCCAGCCGGGCAGCTGGGAAATTCATACACCTCACCACCTTCCAGGGTGCCCAGCCTCGGAAGCCGCCAGCAGACCGACTATTAGATACATTCTCTCACCCTACAGCACTACCAGATGGCGACCAGGCAGTGAAATCCCCTCCTATATGTAACTAATAAACCGCTTGTGTCTTAGCAGGGTGATGCATGGAGACGCAATGTCACTTATACAAGATGTTGATGGAATTTACTATATAAAAACCTTCCTCCCAGAGTAAAGAGTATCAGCATTACAACTCGACAGACGGCGGTGGGATAAGTAAAACAGACAAAAGACAAACAAGATAATAATCTGTTTCCGATCACTTAAGCCCCGTCGCGTTAGTAATATGCGGTTTGCATATCCCCCTTGAGTTTGGTAATTAATTACGGTCGAGGAGGTGCACACCCACCCGGAGTGGGAGTTGGAGGGGAGCTGAGCTGCGGTGTGGGGGTGCTTTGGGCCACGTCCGCAGCCGGGGACACGGGGCGGTAGCAGGAAGCAGGGCTCTCGAGGCTTTAGGGGCTGCCTTTCCCGCAGGCCAGAGAGGATTCCACTTTCCGCCGCCTCCTGGAGGATTCAGCAGCCAAATAGGACTGGGAACCTCTCCGGAGGCCTGCAGAGTCCCTGTCCCTCTCCGCGCTGCCCCGCCCCGCGCGGGGCCCGCAGTGGCCGGCTTTTTGGAGAGGGCGTGCGCGCTGGGGGCCGCCTGGGAGCGCACCCCTCGCCCTCCTCTCCCTTGAATACCTTGGGCACCGCAGCCGGCCTCTTCCAGACCTCGAATGATACCCCCCCCGTCCCCCTCCCCGCCCCCCAGAGCCCGCGCGGCTTTAGCATTAAACAAACGCAGCGAGCGCCTCGGAGCTGCGCTCTCGGCCGGGGCTGCGCGGCGGCGGCGTTACAAATTGTAAATTTAAATTGCTCGCCGGATTCATTACCTCCCCTCTTTGATTTCAGCCAGCCGTGAAAAATTATACTGGTGTACCACTGAGAAACTGTTTTGCCGCAAAGAGCCCGCGCCTAATCACTGGCTTTCTCCCTCCGACAAAAGTGTAATTATTTTGTTTGGGGTGTAAATATAGCCCGCGCCGCGCACACACACTCAGCGTCCCGCCGCGCCCGGCCCGCCAACAAGAGGACGCGGCCCCGAGGAGGAGCGGGCCCACGGGCTGGGCCCGGCCGCCCAGAGGCGGCAGAAGCGCGGCTGGCTCGGCGACCCAGCCCGCGGTCCCGGGCTCCGGGCCCTGCCTGCTGCAGTCCGGCTTTGCCCGCCGAGTCCGGACCCCGGGTGCGCGCGGGCGCGGCGCGGCGCGATGGACGGGTGGGCGCGGGCTCAGGCCCGGGCGTCCCGCGAGGGCTGGCGTGGGTGGCACGGACCCACCCCAGGGTGAGGATGCCGGGTCTCCCCGGACTGGCCGGCTGCAGAAGAGCCCGGAGCCCCGGCAGGGAGAGCGTCCTGCCCGCGTGGAACCCGGGGAGGCGGCGCGACGCTGTGTTTGCGGAACATCTCAGCGGGGCGCCGGCCGCCTGGCAGTTGCACCGCGCATGGCTTAATTAACGGGCTAGTTAACTGGGCAAGCCTGACCCGGGACGTTTAATCAAAAAGGCAGGGAATCCCTCCTCTCCTTGTTCCCCCCTGCTCTTCTTCCCTCCTGTCCTGCTTTCTTTCTCATCCCCTTTCTTCCTCGGGAGACCGGCTAGGGATAGGAGGTAACAATCGCATTGTGTCGTCCCCCCTCAAAGGCTTCGCCCCACTCCAAGACTTTCCCTCCAATGCCAGAGAGGGGTTTGTGAGTCTGAACTCAACCCCAGCCCCATACCTGGACTGGAACTTTAAGAGGGGTTCTGGGACAGACAGGTTGGGGCCCCACATTTCCAGGTTGGAGCGAGTGGAAGATACCTGCTAAAATTTAGCTCCAAAGTTTTCTGGTCTGTGGGACTCCCCCAAATATCCTAATTGCCCAGGGTGCGGTGTGAGGTCCCCCTTTTCCGCCCTGTGAAGCCCTCTCCAGGAATGCACCACCGAGGTCTTCCAGCTGCTGGGCTCAGTAGAGCACCCTGCCACCCCTCAAGTGAAGCAGGCAGAATTGCCTTGGGTCTGAATAGAGCGGGGTGGGGGTTCCCCTCACCCTGGCCCTGGGGCTCAGGCTTGGAGGCTGCCTGGGTCTCTCTGCAGGGAGTCAAGGCCCAGCTGTGGTCCCCGCTGCCCCTCTGGCCCTAGCAGAGTGTCTCTGACCGTAGAGACCATTCCCTGGCACCTGGGCACCGTTTCTAAGATGCCTGCAGTTCTCTTTTATCCCGGAAGTCCAAAGAGCAGAACTTGCCAGCAACCTCTAACCTCCAAAATAAGGGTCCCCAGACTTTGCCATCATTTTCCCTGTGACCAGCCAGGCTTGGTCTCAGTCTGCATCTTGCTTCCGCTGCTTTTCTGTTGGCCTTTTTCCCCCTCCTGATTTTGATGGCTTCTCACTCCCTCTCCCTGTGTCTCTCTCCTCTCCCCCTCCGCCCTCCGTTCTCTCCCATCCCTCCCCCACCCTTCCTAGCCCACCTCCTTTTTGTTAGCCTAATATGGGTTCCTTTAGAATTCCCCTGACTTTGGCAGCCGGAGCTGTGTGTGCGCGCGCGTGCGTGCCCAGTGTGTGTGTGTGTGTGTGTGTGTGTGTGTGTGTGTATTTCTCGGTTGCTAATGATTGTGTGTTGATAGAGTAATGCAGTGGCCTCATTAGCCTTTGTTTAGAAGGTGTTAAAAGGGAAATCTGCATGGGAAAGCGGCCGTTTACCCAGCAGCCGGCTGAACACTGCGGGCCACAGCGGGCTTCGGGGGAGGCAGACCCACCTCGGGCGCGCACCCCCACGGATCCCGGGAGGGGGGAGGGGACCAGGGAAGGCGACCCCAGCTCCTTCCTCCCAGGCGAGTATGTTTACCCCGCTGGGCGCCCCTAATGCTCCGCGGGGACCACAGCAGGGATTGCTCGGTCTCCAAAACACCTGAGCTGGTCTCAGAGAGGAGAAGCGAGGGTCCTTCTCTCCCAGGTTCCTTGGGGGAGAAGGAAGGGAGGGAGGGCAGAGTGCTGTTTTGAGAAAAAAAAAAAGAGCCAGGAATATTTGTGAGGGGTGGGGGTGGGGGTGGGGAGATACTTTGTTTTACAGGCGAATACAGATCTATCCAGAGTGGCTGCGGGTCTCTCGGCTGGTGGGTTGGTGGCAATCTCTCCCGCTACCCCCACACCATGCCCAAGTTGGGCCCCAAGCTTTAGGGAGTCTTGAGGGATCCCTTCTTTCCTCCCGACACTGAGTGCCTTGGCCAGCAATGACGGGAGGTTCATTCTTTTTTTTTTTTTTTTGGTACCGGGGATCGAACTCATGACCTCACGCTTGCCAGGCAGGTGCTTAAGCCACTGAGCTAAATCCCCGGCCGGGAGGTTCATTCTTAAACTTACTTTACAGTTTAACCCTGCCTGAGGGCCCCACTTTGGGATAAAATTGTGTGAGAATGGGACTGTGGCTTGGCTGGCCTACTTTTCTTAAGCTTGGAGGAAGCGCATAACTTTACTGGCCCCGGGCTGGGTGTGTGTGTGTGTGTGTGTGTGTGTGGGATTTGGAGAGACAGCACTTCTCATGCTCACGGGGCATTTTCTACAGCGCCCGTGGAAGTCAGGTTTCTGGCTGAGCGGGACACGAGAAGAAATCCCTTTTTATCCTGGACCCTGAGAAAGAACCCAGAAAAACAATATTTTGAGTAGCCTAGGTAGGTGCAGGCTGTTGAACTTGGAGCCAGACCCTCCCTGGAAAAGGGAGGAAAAGGGAAGCCCTCCGTACTTGCACACGTGAACTGAACTCCCTGTGCTCAGATCCTAGCAGCGATTTATTGCTTTGTTGTGGATTCGTGGTTGCAATGGAAGAAAAGCTTATCTTTTCCGGCTTCCGTCTGAGTTTTGGTTTCCCTTCCTCTGAGCTGAGGTTTCGCATCTGTCCTTCCTTGTGTGTCCACAGCCTTGGGCTTGCCCCCAGCAACCATGCAGTATTCCTGCCGTTTTTTTAGTTGTCGTTGCTGTTTTTCTTTTTTGTTTGTTTGTGCTTTATGTTTTTAGTTTTGTCCAAGACAAGGTGTAGTCTGCGGGCAGATGGTGGGTGGCCTGGGCTTCATGCAGTGATAGTGAAATGAACCTCATATCCAATCTGAGCTTGCCAAGGCGACTGTCTCTGGCCCTCAACAGTCACCCCAAAGCCTGGTAAGACAGAATCGAGGTCCCAAGTGAAACTAGTTGTAGTGGGGGGGGTCAGGGCCAAGTTCTGAGGATGCGGGGAGAAAACAGAACAGCTTCTACTGCTCTGCGCTGCCCTCTGTGTTTTTCGTCCAAGCAGGTTTGTCGCAGGAGGCGGAGGACACAGCCCTGGGTACCTGTTCCGCACCGGGCGGGCGGGAGAGCGCGCCAGACAAAGACGGGAGCTGTCCGCGGTGCTGAACCCGCGGGGAGGCCGAGAAGGGCTCCTGGAACCTGCGGTCTCTTCTCCCCTATCTTAGGGCTCCTTCACCGTGACCCCTGCCTTTCTACGCGTTTGTTTCGCTTTTTCTTTTCTTTTTTTCTTTGCCTCGCCTTAGAGCCCGTGTCAGATAGATCTATGGCGGTTGATTAAAAACGATCTCTCCTTTCCCATATAAATGGTGTAATAAAGGTTTGTTTTAAATGGACGCTGCAAGAGACACGTGTAGCTGTTTCCACCCCTCAAAAAGTTGGGGTTTGTGTTTAAGAAGAGCCGGATTCACCACAATGAATACCATGACTCTGCCCTATGGTTTTATTCTGATAAAGAAGCCAGGAGTTTAGTTTTTAAATTTTTGTTTTGGGCAATCAGATGCCTGGCACTTTAACCCCTTGGGTAGAAAAATTGATAAGAGCAGGGGAGACTTGGTGACTCCCCATGAAGGCAAATCCTACTTTGTCACCTTCGAGAAGGAAGATGCGTTGTGAGGGTAACAGTGATGGAAATCAAGTTGACTTAACCCTTTGAGGCAGAAGTGAGACCACAGAGTACCCCAGTCTTCCAGATAATTGAGAGGAAAATGACTTCTGCGGAGAATTGGGGCACAGAAGGGTTAATCTGCTGGTTCATTTTCTAAATGTGCTTGGTGTCATGTAGATGCCTGGCATGGTGTATCGCCACCCAGCAGCCTCCCTCTGCCTGAATTCGTGTGCAGCACTTGGAAGTACAGGCAGGGGAGAAAGAAAAACCAGCACCCACTTTTCTGACCCAGATCTGTGCATATTTTTGCTGGTATCTCACAGGCCCCCTGCCTTGCAAAGATCCTTAGTGCTCTGGAACCCTGAACCAGCTTTTTTATCTATCTGGTCTTCTCAGTATCAGCAGTTCATATGGAGAGAAGTCCCAGAGAATCGGATGCAGTGCAACTCTGGGTCCCATCTGGATAGGACAGAGCTAATTCATCCACAAAGCACGGGAACCGGAATTCTCAGCCCGGGATGATTTGCGATAAGGGGCTGCATCTTGGGCTGGGACAATCCATAGCACTCTAGTTCCCCCAACTCTGCCTGTTATCTTCCCACTCAGACACCCCAGAATGTTCCATTAAATCCAAACAGATCTCCCCTTTGGGCTACATGGTAAAAGACAAGAAAAAAATAAATAAGAGTCAAATGACCCTTGTGTGCATTTGACTCCTTGATGGTCACTGAAATGCTAAAACTGTTTGGTGTTTACCCTGTTTCATAGACGAGGAAACCGAGGCCTGGAGATGTTAACTGTTGCTCCCAGCCACACGGCAAAGGCCTGTGGGTCTAACCCAGGTCCCGTTGGCTCTGGCACCTGTGCTCACGCTCTTATCTCCTGTTTTTCTGGAGATGGTTGCAGTGGAAATATACCAGTTATTATAAGCTATGAAAAACATAGTCCCTAGGTTAAAAACAGGCCACCATGGCCCGTGGCCTGTGGCTGAAGGGCGAACTCCAAAAGCAGGAAATAATGATGGTGTGAACAGAGGGCCCTCTTCCCTTCCCGGGGTTTGGGTGGGTTTCACAGAAGGGGACGTGGTTCATGTGAAAAATCTCTTAGGCCCAGGCCAGTGGGTCATCTTTGGTCCCCCTCCTCTCCTGCCTGCGGTCCGGTCCATCAGCAAACGCAGTTGGCTCTCCTCCAACATATATTCCAAACTGCCTGCTGCATTGACACTCTGATCCAAGCCACCACTGCCTCCTCTGTTTTGGCAGCAGAGTCCCTGCCTCCTCTTCCATTCCTGTCCTCCTCTTCAATCCATTCTCCACACCTTCACTGAGGTTATATTTTAAAATCGTAAATCAGATCTTGTCACTTTGCCTTTAACCCTCTAACAACTCCCCACTGCACTTAGAATAAAATCCATACTCCTCAGGCCTGCTGGAGGAGCGCTTCTGAATTTGCTCCTGCCCTCCTCTCCTGACAAACAGCTCCTGTCCCCATCTCCGCCCCAGCTACCTTGACCCCTGCCGAGCCTCACAGACTCCTGGTTTTTCTCACTCCAAAACCCTCACATGCACACTTGACTTGCCCTTCTGCCCTCCATCTTTTTTTTTTTTTTTTTTTTTTTGGTACTGGGGATCGAACTCATGACCTTGCACTTGCCAGGCAGGTGCTTGTGCTGCTGAGGTAAATACCCAACCCCCTTTTGGTTTTTTTGTGACAGGGTTTCACTGTGCAGTTCAGGCTGGCCTTGTACTCACTGTAGTCCAGGCTGGCCTCAAACTCACAGCGATCCTCCTGCCTCAGCCTCCCCAGTGCTGGGATTACAGGCATGTGCCACCATGCCCAGCTCTGCCCTCCATGTTTACAAGGTTGAGTCCCTTTAGCCTTTGAGGCCTCTGCTCCCTATTATCCAAAACCACCCTGTATGTGTTACTCTGGGGCCTCCTTTTGTCCCTTATCAATATCTAATACTATCCAACTTACATGTTAAGAGACATTATTTTCCCCCCCCCCCCCCCAGTTCTAGGGATTGAACTCAAGGCCTTTGCACGGAGCTACATCCCCAGCTCTTTTGCATTTTTTGAGGCGGGGCCTTGGAAAGTCACTAAGTTGCCCAGGCTGGGCTTGAATTTGTGACCCTCCTGCTTCAGCCTTCCAGCATGGTAGGATTATAGACATGTGCCAGCATGCCTGGTTCATCTTCTCTGTCTTCCCTAATAAAATATCAGTTCAGAGAGAGCAGAGAGCCTGTGCTGGCCTTCTTAACCATGGACCCAG
>PVJX010033430.1:0-19683 GCA_004027295.1 Dolichotis patagonum | reverse complement strand
TTGGGGTCTCTCCAGGGTGTTTTATTCTGGCATTTGAGCTGTCTCTCTCAGAGAGGGTCTCTCTCCTGCTACCTACCAGTCCACCATCTTGTCTTCCCAGCCTATTTTGTAAATTTTAATGGAGCACTAAATGTGACTTATCCTATTTAACTTTTTTTTTTTTTTAAACCCAGACTGGCTTGGGAATTCCTCCTGTCTCAGCGTCCCAAGTGCAGGGATTACAGGCATGCCCCACCATACCTGATTTCTATTTAACTCTTATTGCTATAGTGAGATGAGAATAGAGTTATTCCTAGGCAGAAATACTTTTCTTTCTTTTCTTTTCTTTTCTTTCCTTTTCTTTTCTTTTCTTTTCTTTTCTTTTCTTTTCTTTTCTTTTCTTTCTTTCTTTCTTTCTTTCCTTTCTTTCCTTTCTTTCTTTTCTTTCTTTCTTTCTTTCTTTCTTTCTTTCTTTCTTTTCCTTCCTTCCTTCCTTCCTTCCTTCCTTCCTTTCAACAAAGTCTATGTAGCTCTGGCTGGCCTTAAACTCACTATGGAGTCCAGGCTGACCTTGAGCTCATTGGGATTCTCCTGCCTCATCCTCACAAGTGCTGGGATTACAGGCGTGTGCCACCACACCTGGAAGATTCTTTCTTAAAGACTAGAAACAGCAATTTCTGTATACTGTTTAACTATACAAATTCTGTATAATACCCACTTATCTTTTTATTACAGTTGCCTTCCAACAGAATGATCTTAGAATAAAAGTTTGTGAAAGCAGTGAATTTCTGTATGCTCTTGGCCTTAATACCTTCTATAGAGAGCAGCTGCTCAATAGATAATTCTTTATAAATGAATGGCATAATGACTCATAATTGTGCAAATGTTGAGAGACGATACCAGTCCCCATTTTAAAGATACCAGTACAAATATAGACCCTCCAGATTGATTTCCCATTCATTTTGTCTGAATTTCCTTTGTTCCAGTACAACTTCCTTTTTTTTTTTTTTTTTTAAATTTGTTGTGTTTGTGGTATTGGGGATTGAACTCAGGGTCTTCCCACTGAGCTACATCCCAACCCATTTTTAAATTTCAAAACAGGGTCTCTTTAAGTCCCTAAGTTCCCCAGCCTGGGCTTGAATTTATGATCCTCCTACCTTAGCCTCCCAGAACATTGGGGCTTCAGGTCTGTACTACCATCCCTGGGTGCAGTTAATATTTCTGGTGTTAACTGGAAGTCTTAGGGCTCTGTTTGTGTATCTCATAGACACCACGCCTTGCCTGCCAGAAACAGTTTCCGCATCCCAGATGCAGCCCTTCAACGCTCTGTGTGGTTTATATTCATTGTTTATTAGACTTTTCTCAGCTCCACATTCCCTTGATTCACTCTCCCATATTACGTGGTGAATTTTATTTCTTTTTCTCTCTCCTTTTCCTTTCTTTTCTTTCTGACTGAACCTATGGCCTTGTAGTGCTAGGGGAACTCCGCACCATTGAGCCACATCCATAGCCCTTTTTATTTTGAGACAGGGTCTCACTAAATTGACCATGCTGGCCTCACACTTGAGATCCTCCTGCCTCAGCCTTCCTAGCAGCTGTGATTACAGGTGTGTACCACTACACACAGCTCCAGGTGGTGAGCTTCACAGTTAAACTGATAAGAGGAGGACAGTCAAACGTCCTCCTTTTACAAAGGAGTAGGACTCTGTACAGACAAGGGTGGGGAATGGTGAGGAGAATAGATACATTGAAATCAGTTTATTACCAGCTACCTAGGACCAACTTTGATTCTTTGGTGGTTCACTCCTAAATGATAATTATGATAATTGCTTACATTTTTATAAACTTGTACTATGTGCCAGTGACTGTCTCGTGCACTTTACATTTATTGTTTCGTTCAGTCTTTCTAATCTTATGTTACAGAGATCCCCATTTAACAGAGTAGTGAAAAGTGAAAGTGGGATTTGAACCCATTCCCTCTAATGGCAGAGCCTTTTAACTACTCTACTGTGTTGTTTCTTAACTCTTCCCAAACGAGTGGTAAGTTTCAGCCTGTTGCTGGAGTCCGCACCTTGGTCTCAGTATTACATGGATCTTTCCTCAGATTCTTTTCCCTCCTCAAGTTCCCACCGAGCTTTGGGATGAATTCACTGAAATTCTTTAGCCCTTTTATTTTTGTGATTTTTCTGTTTGTTTGTTTTGGTACCAGGAATTGAACTCAGGACCTTGTGCTTGCCAGGCAGGTGCTTATGCCAACTGACTGTATTCCCAATCCTTGAAATTTTAGTATTTTCACATTGGTTAAAATGGGGAAGCAGCATGTCCTACGAACTCCATCAGGGTCTTACAGCTGACCACACGGCCTCCCTCCTCAGTTCCTTTGCATTCCACAGTAGTTTGCGGAGCTTGCATCTGTCTGTCAGGTTCTGAGAACAAGGCAGAGAATGGGTAGCCATGAACCGGCATCCCCTACTGCTCTGCCCTCACAGGCTCCAGCTGAGCTGGGACTTGGGTATTGGTCAGGAGACTTCCTTCTCAGCAGCCCAAATGCCTGTTACTGGTTTATATGATATCTTTTCCTTATTTGTGATTTTCATCTGTCAAAATCATTGGTTTTTTTTTTGCTGTGTATGTGTGTGGTTAATATTAGAGATTGAACGTAAGCTTTTGCACTAGAACCCTCTCATCCCGCTTTGAACTTCTTATTTTGAGGCAGGGTCTTGCTAAGTCACTTAAATTGCCCAGGCTGGGCTCAAACTTGTGGTTATGTTACCTCGACCTCGTAAGAGTTCTGAGATTATAGTATGTACCACTACACCTGACTTTATAGTTTTTATAGAAAAAAATTTTTTTTGAACCAGGGATCAAACTCACAACCTCATGCCTGCAAGACAGGTGTTTCTGCCACTGAGCTAACTCCCTGGCCCTCACAAATTTTTTTTTGAGACGGTCTTGCTTTATAGCCCAGGCTGGCCTTGAATTTCTAGCGACCCTTTTGTTTTAGCCTCCTGAATGCTGGGATTACAGGTGCTAATCACTGTGCCCAGCTTTTTTTTTTTTTTTTTTTTAATGTTTTTTCTTTTCTTTTCTCTTCTCTTCTTTAAAGCAACACAGTTTGTTTTGTTTTGGTACCGGAGATTGAACTCGCAACCTCACACTTTCCAGCCAGGCGCTTATGCTGCTGAGCTAAATCCCCAGCCCAATCTTTGTTTTTCTTTATGAGACTGTGTCTTGCTACCTAGTCCAGGCTGACCTCAAACTCGCCGCAATCTTCCTGCCTCAGCCTGCTAAGTGCTGGGATTAAGGGTGTACACCACTGTGCCTGGTTTAAAATTTATTTGTTATCTGTTGATTGAGAAAAAACTTCAGTGATAATTGAAGTGTGTGAACTAAAAAGTGAAAACAACTGTTCTTCCTGTAGAGTACCATTAATACTTCTAGGTATTTTCTGTTAATATAGAAATATATTTTGCTACAAATGGAATCATGCCGTTTTGTTTTATAGTTTATTCTTATCATGTAACACTGTATTTTCCATCTCTTTCCATATTAAGTTTCAATAGCTACTTTTAATGGCTATATAGCATATATATTGCCATTATATGTTATGATGCGAATATACCATAAATATTTAGGCAGTCTTTTATTGGTGAGTATTTAGGTTTATATCCACTGTTGAAAGCAGATGTTGTCTTAGTCCATTTGGGTTGCTACACTATAATATCTTAGACTAAGTCATTTCTAAATAGAAATTTACCATTCACAGTTCTAGAAACTGGAAAATCCAAGGACAAGATACCCACAGATTCACAGTCTCCTGAGGGCGTTCTGCTTTATAGCACCTGGATTCTGTGTGTTTCCTTCTGGGAAGGCAAACATGCTCCTCCCTCAGGTGCAGTCTTCTCTAAGGGCGTTAATACCATTCATGAGGGCCAAGTCTTTATGACCTAATCACCTCCCAAGGATGCCACTGCATACTGCTGTTGTCCTGGGGTTTGGATGGACACAGGCATTCATACCATAACTTTACAAATATTTTTGTTCACCTGAATCAAATATATTTCTAAAACAAATTCCTAGGAGAATTATTAAGAGCATTTAAATTTTTTGGTAGATGTACTCAATTATTTTTGGAAAAAGGTGTAGGGTCAAGGATACAGCTCAGCAGCACAGCACCTGCCTGACAAGCATGAAGTCCTGAGTTCAATTCCTGTACAAAAAAAAGAAAAGAAAAGAAAAGATGAAATGAAAACGTTGTACCGAGAACTCTACAGTTTATGTGATGTTCTTTCTCCTCATCTTCTGGACAACAGTGGATATCATCAGTCTTTACCTTTGTTAATTTGATTTAAAGAGTGGTTGCTCTTGTTTTAATGTGTATTTCTTTAGTTACAAATGAATTTAAACATATTTGTGTTTTATTTCATTTATTTATTTTTGTTTTTTTGAGACAGGGTCTGGCTTTGTAGTGCAGGCTGGCCCTGAACTCACTTTGTAGCCCAGACTGGCCTTGAACTTGCAGCGATCCTCCTGCTTTTGCCTCCCTAATGCTGGGATTGCAGGTGTGCATCACTACAGCTGGCTTATTTATTTTTTATTTTTTGGTGCTGGGGATCGAACTCGCAACCTCACACTTGCCAGGCAGGCGCTTATGCCACTGAGCTAAACCCCCAGCCTACCTGGCTTATTTTTTGAGACGGTATCTTGCTGTATAGCCCAGGCCAGCTTGAAATCATGGTGATTCTCCTGCCTCAGTCTCTCAAATGCTGGGGTTGTAGGTATGTGCTGTCACCCCCCCATTTTAATATATTAGTAGCCACTTATACTTATTTTTTAGTAAACCATATATATTACTTTTGCTTATTTTTCTATTGGGTTATCTTTTGTTGTTATATATTTGGAAGAGTTCTCTGTGAGTTAAAGACATTAGTCTTTTTTTTTTTTTCTTTTTGAGACAGGGTCTCTATCCAGTTCAGGCTGGCCTTGAACTCACTTTGTAGCCCAGGCTGGTCTCAACTTGCAACAATCCTCCTGCCTCAGCTTCCCAAGTGCTGAGATCATAGGCATGCACCACCAGGCCCGGCTTGACATTAGTCTTTTTGTTGTAGTTTGTTTTGTTTGTTTTTTTGAGACAGTGTCTTCCTATATAGTTCAGGCTGGCCTTGAACTCAATCCTCCTGCCTCATCCCCCAAGTGCTAGGATTGTGGGCATGTGCCACCATTTTTTTTTTCTTTCATTCATTCATTTAAAAAAATTTTTTTGTGCTGAGAATTGAACTCAGGGCCTCACGCTTACCAGGCAGGTGCTGTGTCGCTGAGCTATATCCCTGCCCCCCCCTCTTTTTTTTGCTATGATTATATAGTCAGCTAGTGACAGAGCTCAAACAATCATCAAATTTTCTTTCAGTTTGGTGCTTTTTCCATTATATCATTTTTAAAGCTTACTAAGCTCCCTTTCCACCGTTGGGTTCTCTCCTACATATGAGTACAACCAGATATTTCATGGTAAATTTAGAAATCAGTGTGGCAACTTAATCAGGTCAAACAGGAACTTGGATCCTTTCTAGTTCTTGGGTAACTCAGCTAGTTTCTCTGTATGGCATTTATATTCACATCCTTTTTGTTTTGTTTACAAGTCTGTTTTGTTTTTCAGGTTCATGGGTGTGTGTGTACACCAAGGACAGCTGCATGCGCTTACAGAGGTAAGCGTCCTGGAAGCACGTAGAGGTTACCATTGTGCCTGAGCCTTAGCACTTATGGGTCCATGCTCAGAGTATTTGTGTATGGCGAGCAAAATGTTATGTGTGTTTATATTTATACAAAAATGACAGCATTAGTGATGCTTTCTTCGTTGCCTTGGGACAATGGCCATGTCCCTTAATGCCCTTGTATTCCCTCATAACACTTGGTGAGTTCTCAGAGAGTATGGATGTTCAAATGTTAAGCTACTTCTTCTCCCTGGGTGACTCCCTCCTAAGCCAAGGAAGGGCATCATGGGACTGCTCTTCTTCCTGGCAACAAATTCCCAGACCTCCTGGAAAATATTTGCTCTCCTCATCTGAAATCTCACAGTTGCTGCTCTGGCTCCCTGATTGGTCTTGTTACTTTGGAATCTGGTAACATCTCCATTCAAATTTTATGTTCAGCCTCTGGTAGACAGGTAAAAATATGATAGTCATTACTCATCTTCTGAGGACCAAAGACCCCTAGTAAAAAGGCTTTCCAGGTTCAGACACAGAGTTATGAGTTTCAGAATATGTTTGAACACTTCTTAGAAACACAGATTCCAGGAATCCCCTAGGTTTGATGGAGGTGCAGAGATTCCATCTTTTTTTTTTTTTTTTAAATTTTAAAGAGAATAAAACCAAACAAAACAGAATAGAACCAGTCAAAACAAAATAGTGAATGTGGTACAGGACTTCAAAACAAGATAATAGGAAATCAACAATGGCTACCATAATGCCTCTTGTTATCTTCAAATTAGCTGCCTATACCATCAGACATAATAAAATCAAACAAAACAAAACAAAACACAACAGTAAAAGCAATCAAAACAGAGCAACGAAAGCAATACAGGGCTTCAAAACAAGGTAATAGGAAATCAACAATGGATCTTAGAAATAGCCGCTCATACCATCAGATATAATAAAATCAAGGAACACAAAACAGTAAAATCAAACAAAACAGAAAAATTTGCTCTCTTCATCTGACTTCAAAACAATAGGAAATTAACAATGGTTACCACGTTCTCTTTTTAGACATTTCCTCCTCTTTTGCTTTCACAGTATCTGTTGTACATTTTGGATCTCACTAACTCCTTCAGTTTTTTATACTAGGGAGACAACATGATGTTCACTGATGTGAGTCCAAACCATTTCGCCCATGAGCACAATCTCCAGTTGCATCCATTTACCCAAAAGAGCCTCATGATTATCCTTCTTTATAGCTGAGTAGCTTTCAATTGTATAAAAGTGCTGTATTTTCCTTATCCATTCTGTGGTTGATGGGCAAGCTACCCCTGCTTGTTTCTGGTTCCCTGTTGTATAGAGCATTGTTTTCCCTCCTTTGACTTTCAGTCTATGAATTTCCCTTCAAGTTTAATGTTTCTAGTATACTGCGTATAAAAGTGGATCTTGTTTGTTGATCTGCTGCGTGTGTGTGTGTGTGTGTGTGTGTGTGTGTGTTTTATAAGTGAACTGAGCCCATCTACATTAATGGTTATAGTCAGCATGCACTGAGTTATCTCTGCCTTGCTATTTTCCTGCTGTTGGCTCCCTACCTTTCCCCTCCATTCAGTTGCCTGCCTGGCTTGGCAGTCCTCCTCTGCTGCTGTTCCTTGAACTGTGGTCATTTTTATCTCTCTCTAGAATCTCATTTATCTCATTCTCTAGAATGAAGACAGTATTCTTTGTAGGGTTGGTTTGGTGGTCATGAATTCACCTAGTTGTTCTTTGACATGGAAGTATCTATCATGTTTCTCCATTAATTTTGAAAGGTACATCAATCTGGGTTGAAAGTTGTTTTCTTTCAGGATTGAAGTCCTTCACTCCAAGCTCTTCTTGACTTGATGGTTTGTGTTGAGAAGTCTGTTGTGATTTTGATGGGTTTTTCTTTATAGATGATCTGTTTCTTTTCTCTAACAGCTTTCGATGTTCTGTTCTTGTGCTTAATTTCTGGGATCTTGATTATTATATGTCTGTGTGTAGATTTATTTTGCTTATGGCTAGTTAGAATTCTGTATGCCTCACTGATCTGTACAGCAGGTCCTTTTTCCATACTTGGGAAGTTTTCTGCTATTACTTCTGTAAATAGTCTTTTTATGTCATTTGTGTTGATTTCTGCTTTTTTGCTGACACCTGTCAGTCTTAAATTTTTTTTCTTTGCATTGTCTTACAGCCATTGAATTGTTATTTCCTAGTTCCTTGTTATTTTTACAAGATCTTTTGTTTTGCAGTCACTAGCTGCAATCCTGTCTTAAAGGTCTGAGCAACTGTCTTCAGTTTCTTTACAGTGGTTTTGTCAGTTTTCAATGCAGTTTTTAATTTGCTGGATTTCTCTTTGAATCTGTTTCACGCATTCCAGTTTTTCCTATATTGCTTATTTAAGATTTCCCTCATTTTCCTATGCGCCTTTTTTAAAAAAAAATCTATGTCTTCTTTAGATGTGCTCAGCAACCCTTTTGTTATATTTGTCATTTCTTCTTTTACCTGAGATATTTCTGATCTGATTTCTTTTACAGCCTCATGAAGTAGTTTCTTTACTTCAGTTGCCATCATACTAGAAATTTCAGGTGTACAACTTGCAATTTCTTCTATGTCTTAGTTTCTTGGACTTGCTCTGTGTGGGCTGGAGGCCACAGATTGCCTTTTGCTCTTTGGGCTGACATTTCCCTGGTTTCCTTGGACAAGTGGGTTGTGGGGTCCCAGGTACTTCCTGCACTGGCTACCCGTCTACAGTGTAGGAAAATGGGTCAGGCACTTGGGTTTCCCTAACCTATGTTCCATGGGAGGCAGTGAGGCATGGGGTGAGCTTCTCTGAGATGTGGCTGACTGGTTCTCCTGGTCCATGCTGGCTACAGGTCTCCAGGGGTGGCCACTGTGCTCATAGGAGCAAGGCTGACTGCTGCCTTTTCTGGCCTGCACTGGCTACCCACAGGAGGGTCCCAGTGCCAACTGTGAGGCATTGCATGTGAGGGTGGGGCTGGCTGCTTTTTCTCCTGGCCTGCACTGGCTACAGGTCCTCAATGGTGGCCTCCCCATCTGGTTTTTGTTTGTGTTGTTTGTTTGGTATTGGGAATTTGTCTCAGGACTTATGCCTGCTAGGCTAGTGCTATACCACTAACCTACATCCCCAGGCTTTTAAAAATTTTTTTTGTTTCTCAGCTTATTGTTTATGTATTTGTTTGTTTTTCAGTCCTGGGCAATGGCCCTTTTTAATTTTTTTTTTTTTTTTTTTTGAGACAGAATGTCATTAAATTGCCCAAGCGGGGGCAAATTTGTAATCTTCCTGCCACAGCCTCCCAGAGTGCCAGAATTATAGACATATGCCACCAAGTCAGCTCCTTTTGTATTTTATGTTTTTGAGACAGGGTCTCACTAAATTGCCCAAGTTAGCCTTGAACTTGTGATTTTCCTGTCTCAGCCTTCAGAGTAGCTGCCATTAGAAGTGTACACTGACACACCCAGATCCCATCTGGAGTCTTGAAAGATTATTCTCATAAGCATCTAGATTTGAGGATCTATGGCTTTTACATTTCTCCCTGAGAAGTACTGAAGTACAAAATGAAGAAACTTAGGGAGGAAACTTGCTTAACAGAATTTGCAGAAATTTTTGTTTGCCTCTAAGTGGATCTGGTATTACGAGGGTTCCATGCACCTCATTTCACTCTCTTAATTTATGAAGGCACAGATGCAGACTGTATATAACATGTATGTCCTGCCTCTGATATGGAAAGCCAGAAATAGAGAATGGTGAGGAGGTTAAGAACACAGGCTCTGACGTCTTGACGACATAGATTTAATTTCGTCTTTCAGTGTTTCTTCTGTAAAGTGGGAAGAACAATAATAGGACCTGTTGTAAGGAATATAGATAGAGAAGAGGGCTGGGTTCTGAGCCCTAGAGTGTTTCACTTTTAAACTGTAGGGAGAACTGAGTATAGTGGTGCATACCGTGACCCTAGTGCTCAGGAGGCTGTGAGTTTGAGGCCAGTGAACTGGGTTACATATGGAGACCCTGTCTCAAAAAATAAAGTATAGGGAGAAAGACAGATGAGTAACTAGTGAGATAGGAAGAAACCAAGGTAGGATGTTGGAATGCTTTATGAAATATAGGATATTAGCTGAGTGTGGTGGCACAAGCCTGTAAATCCTAACACTCGAAAGGCTGAGGCAGGAAGATCTTTGTGAGTTAGAGAGGCCAGCCTGGGCTACATAAGTGAGTTTAAGACCAGACTGCACTACATAGCAAAACTCTGTCTCAAATCCCCCACCCCACAAAAGAAATATAAAATGTTTATTTAGCACACTGCCTAGTGTGTAATTGCTTAATAATAATTATTATAACTTCTTTTGTTTATTTATTTATTTTGGTACTGGAAATTGAACTCAAGACCTTGTGCTTATGAGGCAGATGCTTATGCCACTGAGCTATATCTCTAGCCCTACAGCTTTTATTATTAACAATGACTAGTTCTTCCTCTGAATTCTGATTCATAAATATTATGTCATTACCTCTTAAAAAGCTTTTTACTGAATTATAATAGGAAATGTACACATTGGAAAAATAGAACTCAAAAAAGTTTTCCAAATGAAAAATGTATAATCAGCACTCCAGATCCAAGATAGATTTTCTGTATATTTCTGTTCTCCTGAGTGATTCTATAACTTGATTAAAGGTAAGCTTTCTTTTTCTCAAGCCTCCATTCAGCAGTGCTCTGACACTAGTTGGCACAACAGTTTTTGTTAGAGGGGATGACTGAACACATCTGTAGAAGCAGCATTCTTGGGGACTGGGGCAGGAGGATTACGATTTTGAATTTAGCCTGGATAACTCAGGGATTTAGTGAGAACTCATCTCAAAATAAAAGTTTTTGAGTTAGATTGTTCTCTGAAATATGAATTTGTTGAAAGAGCTTCTTTGTTTGTTTTTGCTGATGGAGAAGAACATTCCTTAACATTTGTAATCATGCTGGGCATGGTGGCATATGCCTGTAATCAATCTCAGCACTCAGGAGGCCGAGGCAGGAGAATCATTGTAGATTCAAGACCAGCCTGTGCTACATAGTGAGTTCAAGGCAAGCCTGAACTACATAGCAAGATCCTGTCTCAATAAATAAATAAATAAATAAATAAATAAATAAATAAATTTGTGATCATGTCAAAAATTTAAAAGTGGTGTGTGGCCCAGTGTGGTGGTGCATGCCTGTAATCCCAGCACTTAGGAGGCTGAACCAGGAGGATCATCAGGAGTTTGAGGCTATCCTGGGCTACATAGTACCTAGCCTGAAGCCTGAAGTTCAGGCTTCAAGGTCAGCCTGAACAATATATGTAACAAGACCCTGTTTCAAAAAAAATCATAAACAAACAAACAAACAAATGTAGTATAGTAGAAATGGCAGAAATTAATAATCATGATGCAACTTTCTCAGCATATTGGATTTAAATAATAGTACCTGTTTCTTATTACCTTGTTTATGGGCATCCCTTATATGGTGGTACAGGCCTGTAATTCCAGCACTTGAGAGACTGAGATAAAAAAGTCATAAATTTGAGGACTTCCTGGGCTACATAGTGAGTTCAAGGCCAGCCTGGACTACACAGGGAGACCTTGTCTCCAAAACAAAACAAAACAAAACAAAACACTGGTTTATAAGCATGTGCAACACACAATGCGTGCTTTTTGAAGTTAATAACACTATTTATTATTGTGCTTTTTTTTTTGGAGACGAGGTATCACTATACAGTTTAGGCTGGCTTTAAGTTTGCTTTGTAGCCCAGGCTGGCCTTGAATTCACAATGATCCTCCAACCTCAGCCTCCTGAATGCTGGGATTATAGGCGTGTGCCACCATGCCCAGCGTTAATAATATTTATTATTGTTAGTGTTTCAGGTACCCCCCCCCTTTTGATGGCAGTGGTATTTTGAGAAAGGATCTTGCACCAGGAATGGTGGTGCATGTCTGTAATCCCAGCACTCAAGAGACTGAGACAGGAGGATGCCTGAGTTCAAGGCCAGCCTGAACTATAGAGCAAAACCCTTTGTCAAACAAACAAACAAAAGAAAGGAATAAAGAATCTTGCTTTATAGCACAGGCTAGCCTCAGACTTGTGGCAGTCCTCCTGCCTCAGCCTCCTAAATCTGGGATTACAGGCATGTGGCACCACACCCAGCTCTGTTTCTAGTAGTTAATGAGCTATTAACAGAGTTTACAAAATTAATACTTTTTATTATATTAATATGTCATAGCAGTGAAGCTCAAATATCTAAATATGTATTTTCAGAAGGAGATCAGCAGAGGCCATGATGTCGGTCTCTGGGGACTTCTGGGTTTAATTGCCTTCTAGTGTGACTCGATAGCATAGCTATTGGTTTTACCAAAGATCATAAAAATAAATTATTAATAATATCTGGCACAGCCCTTGAAACTTGACTTATAGCAAGTATTTTTGACTGGTGGAATGCCTGTCCTTCAAGTAATGTGCGCATTATTCTCCCTTCTCTTCAAATGTGTTTGTCACTAATTACAGTAGGGATGCTTAGTGTAGTGCAAGGGTTATGTACTTGCCTACCATAAGGTCCTGGGTTCAATCCCCAGCACAATTATTATTATTATTACTCCAGTCGACAAACATAGTTCTTGTTAATCCCTGTGGAGTATTGACAGTATTTGGGAGGAGAGGTATAATGAGCTGGACTTTTCTGTATTTAAACCACTTTAATGGGTCTTCATTATTATTGTAGACATTAACTCAGTTTGTAACAATCAGACACTTTGTTTTTTGCTTTTTTGTTCACTTGGTTTTGTTTTGATTTTTTTGAGACAGTGTTTTCCTAGATCTTGGCTGGCCTGGAACTCACTATGTAGTCCAGGCTGGCCTTTAAACTTTTGGCAGTTCTCTTGCTTCAGCCTCCTGGGTGCTGGGATTACAGGTGTAATGGCATCAGTTTTTGTTTTTAAGCTACCTGTAGTTTGAACAAACTGGTCTTTGTTAAAGTAAAAGCAGTCTAGTAGAAGATCACATGGGATCTTTTATGTTTAGTGAATTTCATTAAGAATCAATTTTTTCAGTATTTGGGAGGCTGAGGCAGGAGAATCGTAACTTCAAGACCAACCTGGGCTACAAAGTGAGCCCAAGGCTAGCTTGAACTACATAGCGAGACCCTGTCTCAAAAAGACCAAAAAGAAAAGGAAAAAAAAAATCGTATTTTTTATTGAGTAGAAATGTCTTATGTCTGACTTAGAAGATTTAACTTTTTCACTTGGTCAGGTGGTTTTAAAGACAAAAAGTATAACTATATACTAATGAGCTATTTTCATGTAATATCCAACCACAAGACCTCAAAAGCATACAAGAATAAACATTTATTTCTCACACATCTCCAGGGTTAGCTGAACAGCTAGATTAGGCAGTTCTGCTGATCTCCTGCTCATGCGAGGGTTTGCAAGTCAGCTGGTGATCTGCTCCAGGCTGAGGTTTGCTGGGGCAGCTTTGCTTCTGTCGTCCTTTCTGGGATCAATGGGCTGCTCTGGACCAACCATTTGTACAGATGATCCTGGAGTAGCAACAGTACCCACCTCATTTGCATAAGTGCTTTTCATGGCTCTGCTTATGTCCACGTTTGCTTGCCTGTCTAACACCCACTGCGGATGGGATGTTATCCTTGGTACCTTTAGATCAGCTATGATTCTCAGGATTCTGTAGTTCTATATCCTCCATTTTATAGATGAAAAAACTAAAGCTTAGAGAAATTTAACCTCTCCAAAGTAGGATTGACTCTAGGTTCATCTAATTTCAAAGCCCATTTACCCTTTCCATTACAATGTGCTATTCTTAATTCCTTTTTATGTTTCCACAGGACTAAGCACAGATATTCTTTTATGTGCACTGTGTGTAGTGTTTGTAAAATTAAATTCTGACTTTTTATGTATTCTAGGTTACTTGGAAAGATATTTCCTGTTTATTGGGTACATTAGAATGTTTCTAGGAACAACAACAGACATAGTTTAACAGCTATAAACAACAAAAGGACTTATGTAACTGAAATCATAGCAGGTCATTAGGCTAAAGGTTAGTTTAATTCACAAGCTGGTATTCTGCATTCGCTTTGCTACTTCCATCTCTTTGCTCTGTCTCTACCTTGTCAGCCTCATCCTAAAGTTGATTATTATTCATAATTTTAAAAAGTAGCTGCTGGGGCTGGAAGTGTAGCTCAGTGGTAGAGTGTTAGACTAGCATATGAAGGGCTTTGGATTTGATCCTCAGTACTGCAAAAGAGTAAACAGTATATAGAAGGGTGGGGTACAGGAGAATGAATAGAATGCTTCAAGACAGATTATATCCCATCTTACAGTGTTATTCCTTTTTAGCTTGTTAAGAAAGGAACAAAGAAGAAAATATCCTCCTAATCCAACAGTTTGAGAACTTCTTAGTGCAAAAAATATGAGTAGTTAGGAGATAAGGATATGAGGAATGGCTTGGAGATGGACATATACATTAGTGAAATTCACTTATTAGTGAATTTCTTGGTGAGTGGAACATTTTGGGGGAAGGTGTGTTTTTCCTTTTCTGCCATGAAGCAACCCCCGCCCCACACACACACACGCTTTGTGGCCATGAGAGCCACTTAGCTAATTCGGAAACTGCGGAATATTCCTGAGGCCTGTAAGGTGATTCTGTCTCTACTGCAGAACCCCCTCAATCAAGCAGATGCTTAGTATTGGAAAAATCGCTTTTCTTTCATGAGAGAATAGAATGGGTCAGTATGGCATGCTGCTACCAAGAGTCTTTCTCCCCCACATGGTCCTCATCATCCTTATTCCCCATTTGTATCCCACCGTAAACCTCCTTTCTGTATTAGAATAGTTAATTTGAGAATTTATTTGTGTAGGTTGATAGGTGTTTCTTTGGAGTTGGTTTTGTTAGCCTTATAAGAAGCATTACATAATCAGACAATTTACAATGAAAGGAAACTCTGTAGATTCAGTGACCAAACTCATACATTATTTATAAAATTGAGCAACCAGATCCCTATTCCAGTTTGGTGTGCTGTGATACTGCCATTAGTTGGGCTTTCTGCTTGAGACAGGGTCTAGCTATGTAGCCCAGGCTGGCCTCAAACTCGTGGCGATCCTCCTGATTCAGCCTCCCAAGTGCTGGGATTATAGGTATGCACCACTATACCTGACCATCATATATATTAATAGTGGTTATTTATTATAGTTTATATCCTTTTTCCCCCTGTGCAGTTATTTTACTAGTGTTTGAAATATAATTACTGAAACTGTTCATCCTTTCAAATATTTTTATTTCTCTTGTTAGAATCCTTGTAACTTTCACAGGACACAGAATCAATACTCAAATGTCAATAGCTTTCTAGTATACCAGTGAACACACATGGAGAAGGAAACTAGGAAAAACAGCCCTAATCCCTGGGATTGTAGTCATACACCACTGCGCCTGGTTGCCATAAAGTTTTTGCCACTATGTTCACTCTTCATGGTGGCCTACTCAGTGCCATCAGGTGTCCTTTTTTTGCTACTTTTACTTGTCTCTATAGAATATTTTTTTTCCTACCTTTAATAAATCTTTGCTACCATTTAAAAAAACTCTTGCTGGGAAAACTGACTATACACCATGCAGAAGACTGAAACTAGATCCATATCTCTCACTGTGTACTAAACTAAAGTCAGTCTGGCCATGGTGGCACATACCTGTAATTCCAGTACTCTAGGAGGCTAATGCAAGAGGATTGAAAGTTTGACCTCAGCCTGGGCAATTCAGTAATTTAGGAAGACCTTGTTTCAAAATAAAAATAAAAAAGGAACAAGGATATATTTCAGTGTGAAGGACCTGGGTTCAGTCTCCAATACCAAGAAATCAAATCAAATCAAGATGGATCAAAGACACAGAAACACTGGATCTGATGGAAGATAAAAGTAGGTAAAATTCTTTTTTTTTGGTCTTTGTGACACGGGGTGTTGCTGTGCAGTTCGGACTGACCTTGAGTTCACTTTGTAGCCCAGGTTGGTCTCAAACTCACAACAATCCTCCTGCCTCAGCCTCCTGAGTGCAGGGATAATAGGCATGCACCACCATGTCTGGCTAAAACTCTTAAAAGATACAGACATAGGCAAAAACCTTCTGAGCAAAAACCCAATTGCCTGGCCAGGCATGGTGGTGCACACCTGTAATCCTAGTACTAGGCTTAGGTAGGAGGATCACTCCAAATTTAAAGCCAGCCTGGGCTATACAGTGAGTTCAAGGTCAGACCCTGTCTGGGGGGGGCCTAGTTACACAGGAAATAACATCAACAATCAACAAATGGGATTATATCAAATCAAAATCTTCTGTATATCAAAGGAAATGAGACTGAAGAGATAACATACAGAATGGGACAAAAATTGCTTGGTACTTCTTGGGTAGAAGACTAATATATGGAACATAAAAAACCTGGTCAAAAAATGGGCAGTCGAAATGAGTAGACACTTCTCAGAAAAGAAGTACAAAAGGCCAGTAAATACATGAAAAAATGTTCAACATCTCTGGGCATTAGAGAGATGTAAATTAACACTGAAATTCCACTTTGCTCCATAAAGAAATGGCTCTTATCAAGAAATCACATAACAACAAATGCCAGAGAGGGTATGAGGAAAAAGGATTCCTTCTACATTGTTGTCAGGAATGTAAACTAGTACAGATTCTGTGGAAATCAGCTTGGATGTTGCTCAAAAAACTAAAAACAATATATATATTCCATTTGACCCGGTTATTCCCCTTCTAGGTATCTTCCTGAAAGAATTAAAGACATTGTATTACATGCATATATATATTTAGAGAAGCCCAACTCATAATAGCTAAATCTTGGAGGTGGCTTACATGTCCAACAACAGATGGAAGGATAAAGAAAAGTTGCATTTATACACAATGGTATGCTACTCTGCGCAAAAAGGATAAACTTGAGCCATTTGTAGGAAAATGGGTACAACTGGAGACCATAATCCTAAGTGAAATAAACCAGAAATGCAAACTAAATATTGCATGGTTTCTTTTATAGGAGAAAACCAAAGTATAAGTAATTTAAAGAACAAAATAAAAGATAGTAGAAAAGAAGTACAAATAAAATGGAGATGGATCTTTTAAATGGGAAGGGGACCAAGAGATGAAGGAGTGAGGAGTGGAAGAGGAAGTAAAAGTATTTAAGTTGCTTTATGTACATACACTGTCCATCCTCAATGAATGTAATCATTATGTATTGCAAATATATACTAATAAAAAATTTGCAAAAAACATCCTATACTTTCAAGTAAAAAATGAGGGGTTTTGATTTTTTTTATCTCTTGAATTTAATCAGTCTCTAGTCCTTTCTTATTATTTTCTTCTTTGTGATATGTGTGTGGTTTTGGTTGTTGTTTTGTTTGTTTTAGACAAGGTGTCTCTATGTAGTGCAGGTTGGTCTCAAACTCACTATGTATCCTCAGCCGGTTTAGAGCTAGCAGTTTCCTCTTGCCTCAGCTTCCTGAGTGCTGGGATTATGGGCATGTGCCATCATCTTGTGTTGTGATACCTTTCTGACTGTGATCTTATTCTATGCCTAGATCCATATGAATGTTTTGTAACTGGTTTTACTGTCTCTAGTCTTTCTTTGCTTCATTTTAATGTATCACTACCTGAATAATCTTTGTTTGTTTTGGTTTTTTGAGACAAGATCCCTCACTAAGTGGTTCAGGGTGGCCTTTGGGTTTTTTTTTTTTTTTTCTGGTTACCTCTTTTTTTAATTTTTTTTTTATTTTGAAGGTAGTGGAAATACAACTGAACAAGACAGAACAAAACCATTTGAGACAGTGCAGTGAATTTGGTATAAAACTTCACAGCAGATTACCGGGATAACAGTAATAGGTACCATAGTATATCTCATTATCTTCACAATAGTTGTCTAGTCCATTAAGTATAGCAAAATCAAACCAAAGACAGAACATTATAAAATCAATTGAAAGAGAATATTAAATAGGGTAAATAGGGTAAAGTAACTAATCATAATGAAACAAAACTGAAAACAACATTTGCTTTCAAAGAGAAGATAGAGGAGACCCCCTATATTTGCTATGTTGCATACAGTCATCCTGCCAAGAGATGCTCAGAACCTCTGTCCCCAGTTGCTATGGGGGGGGGGTTAGTATGTTTGATTCTAAGCCCGTGCACTGGTAGGCTGAAGAGACACTACTGGGTCTCCTCCTGGCTCACGCCAGAGGAAGGCGCTTACCAAGAGGGCGGGCGAATTGCTTCTTTGTGCAGCCTCCTGGATTCCACCATGGCCATGGCCGGATCTTGGGGAGCCGTTCTCCGGTTTTCCTCCCAGGGTGGCCTTTGAACTCACTATGTAGCCTGGGCCAGCCTCGAACTCACAGTGATTCTCCTGTCTCTGCCTCCCTGTGTGGGATTACAGGCATGTGCCACCTTGCAAGGCAATGTGATGCTTCTAGACACTTCTGTTTAGCCTTGTAGACTTTATGTAATCTGGTTTCAGAATACAAAACTTCTTTTTAGGTAGGCAGGTCTTTTTGCTGTCTCCCGCACATCCTGACTTTCAGGCCTGGAATGTCCCAGCTGTCTCTTGCTGTCTGCCTTCTGAGCTGCGTCCAGTCCCAGATTCTGTGCTGGAATCCCAGCTCCAGGGCAAGGTTTATAATAATGGCGAGGCGATGGGCCTGTAGTGTAGATTTACTATGTACTTAGAGTTGATAGGTCTAGCTTCAGCTCTAGGAAAGCTGAATTAGCCCTCGTGGAAAAAGTCAGAAGTCAGAAATAATGTGCAGTGTCACATGTCTCAAATCCTTTCACAGTGAGTTTATTTCACTAAAGTTGTACTTGCAAAAATAGCTAAAAATGTTTCTACAAATACATTTTGGCACCTGCTTTACATCTATAAAAAGGTAGCTTTTATTTAATTTTTTGCTTTTGGTCATTTAGTGATAAATTTCTAAATATATTGCAATATGTGTTTTGTGGTCTTATTTTAGCATGATGACATTTGAGAAACAAAAATTTGAAATTGTCTATCCAACCCACTAGAAAAGTTCATTTAATTTTCTTTCTCCTTAAAGCAGTTTTTCCCTGGCTTGCCTGCTTGCTTCTGGCTCATTTATTAATCCAAAAATATTTGTTTCCTACCATGTGCCCCAGCACTTTTTATGTCCTGGGAATGTAATGATAAATAATAAAAATCTTTTTCCTGGAATTTGCATTGTAATCAGCAAGAGGTCCAAGGGAATTAGACTAGACAGGAAAACAAATTGCAACATATATGGTATTAAATTTTGGATGATTTGAGATTTTAAATAGGTGGAGCTGGTGGGCGTGGTGGCACACTCCTGTAAAAGAAAAATCAAAACAAAAAAAATGAATAAATAAAAGTGCAGGATTTTTTTTTTTTTTTTTCTGCAGGAGTGGGGAGACAAGGTCTGGCTATGTAGTTTGTGCTGTACTTGAACTCGCAATGTAGCCTAGGCTGGCCTTTTAACTCATGACATTCCTCCTGGGTCAGTCTCCCTATTGCTAGGATTATAGTGCTGTGATACCATGCCAGGCTCCAGAACCTTTTTACTTAGCAAAACTGAAACTCTGTACCAATTAAATAACCACTAAATAACAACTTTCCATTTCCTGTTTTCCCAATCTCCTAGTAACCACCATTCTACTTTCTCTTGCCTGAAATTGACTACTTTTGGCATTTCCATTCCCAGCACTGAGAACAATGAGTGGAGGAGTATTACTTCTTGTCCCTTCTAACCTGAAAGAGATGACAGACAAAGCATCTCCATTCCTGCCTTTATCACAGCACACTGTTTTTTGTGGTCTTGTGTATCGAACTCAGCTGTTTACGAGGAACAGATGAAGATTAATTTAAAAATTTTTTAAATTTTATTTTAAAGAGAAAAACAGATAAACAATGAAAACTAGTTTCAAAACAGGGTAGTAGGACAAATATA
>PVJX010033429.1:0-19689 GCA_004027295.1 Dolichotis patagonum | reverse complement strand
TGTCTGCCTTGCTTGGTGGTTTTATCCCATGTGTATCTAGAATGTCTTTCAGTATTCTTTGTAGGGTTGTTTTGGTGTTCATGAAGTTTTTCAGCTGTTCTTTGTCATGGAAGTATCTTATTTCTCCATCCATTTTGAAGGACAGTTTTGCAGGGTATGTCAGTCTGGGTTGGAAGTGGTTTTCCTTTAGGATCTGAAATACTTCACTCCATGCTCTTCTTGACTTCATTGTTTGTGTTGAGAAGTCTGCTGTGATTCTGGTAGGTTTTCCTTTATAGGTGATCCGTGTTTTCTCTCTAACAGCTTTTAGTATTCTGTTCTTATGGTGGGTATCTGGGATGGTGATTATTATGTGTCTGGGTGTAGTTTTATTTTGATTATGGCTATTTGGAGTTCTGTATGCTTCACTAATTCAAATGTCAGTTTCCATTTTCATGTTTGGGAAGTTTTCAACTATTACTTCTGTAAATATCCTCTTGATATCATTTGGGCTGTCCCCTTCTTTTTCATTAATCCCTATTAATCTTATGTTATTTTTCTTTGCATCATCTTGCAGTTGTTGAATTGTTATTTCCTGATTCTTTGTTATTTTTAAAAGATCTTTCCTCCCTTGTTCACTAGCTGCGATCTTATCTTCGAGGTCTGAAATTCTATGTTCACTTTCATTCAAGCGGTTTTGGCAGCTTTCAATAGCATTTTTGATTTCCTGTATATCTCTTTGAATCTGCTTTTTGTATTCTGTTTCTTATAGTGTTCATTGAGGGATTCTATCTGTTGGCTTTGTGCCTCTAATATTTTAGCTGTGTCTTCACTAGATGTGTTCAGTATTTCTTTCACTACTTTTATCACTTCTTCTTTTACCTGGGCAATTATTTCTGATTTGAATTTCTCCATTGCTTCCCTTAGTTGCTTCTTTATTTCCGTTGATATCATTTCAGTCATTTCAGGTGTATGGCTTCTGTTTTCTTGTATGTACATGGCTCCCAGGCTTTATTGGGATGGGCTGGAGATTTGAGCCTGCCTTTTTGTCTTTCCTTTTGTCATTTTTGTTTATTTCCTTGCTTTGAGCAGTGTTCCAAAGCTTCCTCTGGGTGTGTGACGAATCACCTGCTGAATCCTCAGCTCCTGGAGCAGTCCTGGCTCCCCCACAGGTTCTTGGCTCCCTAAATTGAGAGGTGGAAGCTGGGCGTGGTGAACTGGGGCCGGTGGAACCTTCACGGCCCAATCCCCTGATCTAGGGGCTTAGATATGAACTCAACCGCTGGGAGTGCTGATCTTAAGCTCTCCCCAGGCCAACCCAAGCGGGCCAAGAGTCCCCCTGTGCGGTCTCCGTCTCCTGAACTGAAAGAAGGCCGCTGGGTGTGGTAGACTGAGGCCCTGGATCCTCCTGGGCCCAGTCCAGTGTCCTGATAGCTCGCTAGAAACTCAGTGGCCAGAGCTTAGGTCTCCAACTCTCCCCAGTGCACCAGGACTCACCTCACGCAGTTCCAACTCCCCTGCAGGCTCTTGGCTCCCTCAAAATTTTTCGATATATATGATAAAATAATTTAGTAGCAGTATGTGGAAAAACCTATTTTCCTATGCACTCATCAAACTAGATATTATTGTTACCAATTTATCAGTAATAAATTTATATTTAAAAATTACAGGAATACTTGTGAAATTGAGAATATATTCCTTTGCAAAATGCTTATTTTTTATTTATTTATTTATTTATTGATTGGTACTGAGAATCGAATTCACCACCTCGTGCTTGCTACGCAGGTGCTTACACAGCTGAGCTAAACCCTCGGCCCCAAAATGCTTATTTTATTATTTGCCCATTTTGGTAGGTATTGACTTCTTTTGTAGTTTTTATTTCTCTATGAACTTACCTATTCTTGCACTATATCATACAATATATATTCTTTGACTTAATATGTTTTCATTATGTTTCATCTGGTGTAGCAGATTAATTTCTCAGTCCAATAATATTTCTTTTTAAACACTTTATTATTTTCTGGCTTGACAAAATGCTATAGGCTCATTTTAAATATTCACAGCTTTGGTCTCAGAATGAGCATTTCTCCAAGGAGACCTGATTAATACAGTTTTGACATCAGGAGGATGACTGCTCACCTAGTTGGGGACCTTCTATGTCCCTAAAAAAATTATGTTTTATCTAATCTGAATTTATGTAAGAATATTCAAGTATTCTGTGAAAAAGAAAGTATTATAAATCTATTTTTATATTATGTGCTAGTAAATAGGCAAATTTTAGTTCTAAAATTTTCTACAGTTGTAGTTGTTTTATAATTTTAAAAATAGTTTTTCACAGTGTTGGGGACTGAACTCAGGACCTCATGCATGTTAGATGGACATTCTACCGCTGAGCTATACCTCTAGCTCCTAATTTGTAATTTTCTGTGCTAGGTTTTGGTATTAGGGTGGTACCATCTTTGTGGAATGAGTTTATGAGCCTTTCCAACTTTCTTCTTCAGTTTAAATATCATAGTGATATATTTGTTTCTTGGATGAAAATATTTTATTATCACAATAGTTGTTGGCTGATTTAATTTATAAAATTCAGCAAGGCATGGTGTCATACACCTGTGATCCCAGCACTCAGGAGGCTAAAGCAAGCAAATCACTGCAAATTCAGAGCCAGTCTAGGCTACATAGTAAGTTCAAGGCCTGCCTGCACTGCAAAGTGAGACCTTGTCCCAAAAAACATAATAATAACAACAATATTGTTATTATTTATAAAATCTAGATAATTCATCAGGCATACACTCAAGAATGAGGCAGGAGGATCACACCGCGTTCAAGGCCAAGCTAAAATATATAGTGAGATCCTGTTTCAAAAAACCAGTAGGGGATAAAACGAAGAGAAAGAAATCCAGAAAGTCAAAAGGAATAAAGAAAAGAAACTTAAAATACTTCCATGTTTATTTCAATCTACCAGTCAATATAATACTGTGGAATATTATCTACAATATTTCTAACAATGTACTGAGCATTATTTGCTTTTCGTAAGTAACAATAATGATAAGTAACAATAACCACCAGTTGTGGAGCTCTGTTTTTTGTTTCAAAGGCTCAGGAGTCCGTCAGAAAATGTATATTCTAATTCATGTTCTTTTCCTCATTTCTTATGGGCCTTACTGTTCAGTACTGGAATATATGTGTAGTGCTTCTGAGTCCCCCCTCCCCCCACAACTATCTTGTTAGAGTTTTCTGGCTCGATAGAGAAGTAAAAGTACAAAACAAACAGGTTTATTGAGATGAGGACCTGGAAAGGAGCACATAACCTATGTCAGCTGTGCTGTCTCCTTTGACTGGAATATGAGGGGTATGGGACTAATGTAACTTTGAGCAAGGGTGGTGCTTAGGGCAGGCATTGATGACACGTGAGGAGCTGATTGGAATTTTCTTCGCACACAAACAGGAAGGAGAGTTGCAATTAAGGCTGGAAGAAGGAAGAAGCAGGAAGCGGTAAGCATTCCTACTTTGGCCTTCCGCCACGTTAGACCACTGCCATAACTGTACAGTAATTTATTGTAGGGCAAAACTCCTTCATTCCTGTCTTTTTATTGTTTAAAAAAAAGGCAAAGTCTCTCTCTTACTACTTCCTGCTGAAAGGGGGGCACCATATTGGGTTCAGGAAGGTTGACAGGATGATGGTTGTTGCCTATGTAGAAGCTGGTACCAGGTTTCAGCCAGGACAAGGAATTAATCATTGGTGACTGCTCACATCCTAGATTGGAAAAACAAAGAGACAAGGTGCTATGAGGAGGCAGGCCACTATTATATTTAAGGACCCAGGAAAGATAGAAGGAAAGGTGTCTTTGATTTAAATATGCCATTCCATCAGGAACACAATGAGGTAGAATCTGAAAAAAATGAGTGTGGGGTTAGGAGGAATAAAGTTATGAGAGGTGATTATTCCCCCATCTGGAAGGGTAAAAATTAAAAGTTTAAGCAGGCAGGGCTTGTCTCTGGTCCATGAGTTGAGCTGGAAAGCATAACAGGGCTGGGGAGGGCCATGGCTGTGTCATATAAGGGAGATAAGAGCCTAGACCCACAGGTATCTCGTTTGACTAAACAGCTGATGGTAGAGCAACTAAGACAGTTTTTATGTAGATTTTACACATGATGTGGGAGTCTTTAGGAAGGACTGTTAGGAGTCCTACTGTAAAAGAAATAATTAATAGAATGTAAGGGATTAGGAACCAAATTAGATAACAAAACATGACTTAGCCTGAGAGTTGTGGCTGTGAGGCCTTGGTGAGACGGAGACAGGTGGGAGATAAAAGATGACATGACCACTCAGGATGGTTAGATTTAGGGTTGGGAGGGCACAGCTTAGCTTGAGTGTTGTGCAACCAGGATGGAAATCCAGCAACTTTGACCACTGTTTGGGTTGCCAAGAAGACCAGGTAGGGGCTGCTCTACCTTGGTTGTAGTCTTTGGGATGATTTCCTGTAACAGAACTTTAGTAACTATATTAGCAGTCTCCCTGGTTGTGGGAAGGGCTTTTATGCATCCTGAAAAAGTACAAACAAAGGTGAGAAGATATTTGAGAGTTTTGTGTCAGGGCATGAGTGTAAAATCTACCTGCCAGTCTTGACTAGGGTTGTTTCCACAAAATTGATGAATAGGAAAGGAATGGGGTGCTATGTGTCTCTGAGGAGAGGTTTTATTATAGAGATGACAGGTGTAAGTTGTTGAGACCTCAGAGTGTCTGGGTCAGTCTACATAAACACAAAGGAATCCTGACAGGGTATACAGGGGATGATTTTTTAAAAAGGCATTTTTAAGATCTATGACTGTAAAGTGAGTGATGGAGGGAGGGATATGAGAGAGCATGGTATAAGGGTTTGGCACCACTGGGTGGATTGGGGTTACAGCGTTATTGATTACCCTAAGGTTCTGCACTGGACAATAAGACCCATCAGGCTTGAGTACCAGGAGAATGGGAGTATAATAGGGTGAATGGGTAGGTTTAAGAAAACCATTGTCTAAAGGATGTTTGATTATAGGTTTAAGTCCCTGTAAATGTTTGGGAGCTATGGGATATTGGAGAATGCAAGGAAAAATTGAAGAATCCCTAAGATGAATTAAAATAGGCATGGCATGGTTAGCGTGGGTGGGATTGGAGGTATCCCAAACTATGGGATGGACCAGAGAAGAAGGAAGGGGAGGGGATGACTTTGCAGTGCACTGTGAGGGTGTTTGGAGAACAGATTGCTGTGGGGAGGGAGAAGATAAAGGAGAAGTTAAGCTTTTGAAGACGATATCTGCCTCAAAAGGGTGTGGGACATATTGGAATTACTAGGAAGCTGTGGGTAAAGAAGAGAGTGTGGAACCTGCATGGAATAGACCCTGTCTGCAGGGGCTGTGTAGATTGGCCGTCAACACCCACTATAGAGACTGTGGACTTAATGTAACAGCCTGAAAACTCAGGAAGAACACTATATATTGCCTGTATGTCCACAAGTACAGAGAATGTCTTACGTGAGACCTCCAGTGGGACTTGGGGCTCTGAGAAGGATACCTTAAATGGGGGCTGTGGACTCTGAGCCCCATCAGTCTTCAGCAGCAGGTCCAAGTAGATCAGCCAGTGATGAATGCAGTGGTGACGAGATCTCCTGTGAGGGCAAGGATTTAGAAGATGGCTTACCCACTTCTGGCAGCTAGGACAGTCGCTTTTCCAATGGTCCTTGAGATTGCAATAGGGGCAAGGCCCCAGAGGAATGCCAGGGTTGGGGCACTGTTCTGCCCAGTGTCCTTCTTTGTCACACTTGAAGCATGGTCTGGGAGAGGCTCAGGGAGCTCCACCTTATCTTGGTGTACCTGTCTCAGAGCTCCAAGTGTCACTGCTAAAAGATCAGATTGTTTTTTCTTCCTTTTGATTTTTATCTCTGCTGTTAAAAATAAGAAAAGCCATATTAAGTAGGTCTCCTGTGGGGTTTGAGGGCCAAATTTAGCCTTTTGTCTTGGGATGTGGCCCACAGTGGAAGGTATCTGTCTCTTCCACAGTCACAAGACATCTGGTGTTTATCTTGAGTAGGTGTACAGCTTTAAGTCTAAAGGAGACAAAGGCAAAGAATTAAGTATGCAGGAGTCAAATAATACAATGAACAGAGTATGTTGATTATAACTTTAGTAATGGCTTCCCGTAAGGAGGATAAGGATAAGGTCTGGGGAATTTTCATTCATTTATCATATACACATTTAAGTTTTACAATTGTGTATGTACCTGCTGTGCTGTTAAAATGTCTAATGCCATCAGATTTTTGGAGGATGGCCTGTTTTACTAATTTTACCTTTTTATTTAGGAGAGAGATCATCTGCAGTGTCATTTAATGCCAGTTGAGTATAGTTAATTACGGCCCCAGTATGCATCGCATAACCTTTTTCTGGAAAAGATTTGGTGGATCTCAGCTATAGGAATCCAAAAGGAATTTATAATTATCTCTTAATTTTAGTTGTAGAACATCCAGAATATTGATAACAGTACAGTACAATAGAGGCAGTAAGCTTAACATAGAACATTAAATGGAACTACTATTTTTTATTAACCATGGGTGTTTTAACATTTGAGAACTGAAGAAATTTGTGACATTGTTTGGACTGTTTACTATTTAAGCATCTCTAAGTATAACATATACATTACATAAATTTTTGTTTAAAAATTATTTGGTGACCTCATGTTGGTCTGACCTGAATCTCCTGGCTGAGCACAAGAAAAAGGCAGATGTCTGGATCTGAAAGAAAACACTTGTCATCATAAACAATCTCAATTCTACATTTGAAGGCATGAATATACCATCAGATCAGCAACAATGAAGTGTTTCAGCCATATGAACTTTAGTTGGGGTGTCTTCCATGGCTATGGAGATTATATTATATTATTATATTATGGGACCTCCAATTAGTGAATAAGAACTGGTTAAATTTACCAGGTGGCTGCTTTCTTATTCATCAATTGAAGTCTTGTCCAGTGTCTCCTCACCTCAAGGGATTTTGTTGAACCAGTTTTAGCATCATTTTGACCAGATGACAACCTAGCTGGAAGCATGCTTTTTAAATCTGTAACCCAAATAAACCTTGATTAAATGATCTGAAAATGTAAAAGAGGAGGAAAAAAAGATTGTTGAGCTCAAATAGAAAGGAACAGCTGTTTACAAAGTAGGCAAATGGACAAACATGGACAGATGATCTATACAGTATAAATAGACTGGACAAACAGACAACAGATATATAGACTGACAAATGTTATAAAATCAGAGGGTGCTCAAATATATTTGGCCAACTTGAACTATAATAAATAGACTACTGGGAACCTTTTTGTAGATTGAGATATCTTGAAGTAAGAATAGCAGAAAAGGAATCTAATTTATGTTTTGACAGTCCTTTATGCGAGCTGCAGTAAGATGGCTGCTGAGAACCATGTTGCTTGTTGGAATGCTGGAATGCACAAGACCGTGTATGGTGGGCTGGTGGAAAAAATGGCTACCCAGGTGTAGGGCACAAAGAACTATTAGACAGAATAGATGGCTCAGGTAGAGAGGCTTGAGAAATTGGAGACTGGGGAGAGAAACTAAGGGAAGGATTAGAGGTACTGGGAGTGAGGAAGTGGGAGGGGATGGCACAGGGGGCACAGAAATCTCTGGCTGAGAAATCTGTGGGATTTGGTCTGGGAGATACATGGGAGGAGCCATAAAGACAGGAGACGCATCATCTAAGAGGCCCAGTGGAGAGGGAGAGAGATTTTCTGGTGGAGCAGAGTGAGCCAGAAGTATTTGGGCCATCATACAAGACAGACTGAGAGAAAGACACGTCCTCAAAGTGAAAAAGGCCTAAAAATGAAGGGTTTCTGCATATTTGCTGCCATTGTGACAAAAGCATAAATAAAAGATCAGCTTTTTGGTTTTTATAGCCCTCTAGAGGCCAAGAGCACCAAGGTTATGAACCAGACACCCCAGAGGTGTGTTTTTTGGGGGGACAGGAAATGGTCCCTGTGACCGATAAGTGAGTTGAGAGAACAACTTCGCCTAGGGACGTAAGTGTTTTAGCTTTCCCCCAAGGAACATGGAAGCTGTCCTGGATCACATCTATCAAAAAGTCGTGGTCACTGTTTTGAAAGTATGACATGGAAAGTCCCAACACCCATTCTCCTCGGCTGTCACCTAAGAGTGCAGGGCGGGGTTCCAGGGAACAAAAATAACAGTTTTGCCTCAGGCTATATGGCCTAAGGCATGTGAAAACTGCTATCTCTGTCTGAGGACGGCAAGGATAGGTTTTCTGACTGCGAGCTTGAGAATTTTAGGAACAGAAACAGAAAACGCCATGCGGCAGCTCACCTGTGATGAATGAGGAAAGTTGCTGTTGCATGTGAATTAGCGGAGGCAAGTAAACAGTCCCAGGGGAAAAAAAGGTGGTTCATAGGCAGGGTAGCTCCAACTGGGAGGGATTTCCAGGAACTAATGCACTCTGCCATCCGAGTCACAAGGCACCATTATGTTAGAGTTTCCTGGCACAACAGAGAAGTAAAAGTAGAAAAACAGGTTTATTGAGATGAGGACCTAGAAAGGAGCACACAACCCATAGCAGCTAAGCTGTCGCCTTCGACTGGAATATGGGGGTATGGGACATATGTAGCCTTTGAGCAGGGGTGGTGCTTAGGGCAGGCACTGATGACACGTGAGGCGCTGATTAGAATTTGCTTCATGCACGGACAGGAAGGGGAGTTGCAATTAAGGCTGGAAGAAGGAAGAAGCAGGAAGTGGTAAGCATTCCTGCTTTGGCCTTCCACCACATTAGACCACTGCCTTAACTGTATAGTAATTTATTCTAGGGCAAAACTCTTTCATATCTCAACGCTTTGTTTGAACTATGCCACGAAGTATCATATTTATATTAGTACATGTTTCCTAGACACAAGGATTACAGACATCATGTAGAGTTGGTACATGTATATTGTAGGAACCAGTCTATGAGTTTGTTCCTGACAGAGGTATACACACAAATGCACATGCGTGCATGCTACATAAAGATGAAAAGTAAAGTGACAGGATTAGTTTAAAATGCAAGGGTCCAGGGGGTTTTTGTCTCACAAAGCCTAGAGCCTTTGGCTCAGCTTGCTTTTATTTAGACATGGGTACAAGCAATTACAGTAACTCAAGATTCACCTGCCTCCCACCATCCATAGTACATGTCTGGTAAATGTACTGAATGGCTGTATCTCAGCTCTATTGACTTTACCCTGGAACCTGCAACTTTCCAGCATTATCTGCACACCATGGAAGGAGCACAACTTGCCACCTTTCTCCTTTGTACGCACAATTCTCACTGTCTGGTCTCCTAGTCTCCCTTTTTTGTTTTGTTAATTGCAGCAGTGGAATATCAATTACTGCTGTTCATCCCTAGAGGCAATATGTAGGTGTAGTTATTCTGTTTGTCTTGAAGTCTAGTCTTCAGTAAGTATACCTCCACCCACAGTTTTAATGTATCTATACTGGCTCTTTTCTAGGGCCTAGCTCTGTCTGACTGTCTGTACTGTGACTAACTGAACTGTCCCCCTTGGAGAAGTACCCCTAAATGCTGGGAAGGGTTAGTGGATAAAAATGGGCATAGTTGGCTGAAGAGAGGCATAATTATGACCAGCAGTCAGAGATATTCTCAGGGTGTATCTAAAGGACCTTAATAGATGCCAGGCATTCTTGTCTCAGGTAAGTACTGACAATAGATAAGTCTTTCTTTCTCCTGGGTGGTTTTCTTCAGTTATCATCTGAGAGATGGCTCTCACTGGTGAAGAGAGCTCAACCATGGGCATGTCTTGGGGAGGGCTTCTCCATGATCACATACTCCTAGAGGGTACCCACACTATCTGTCCATTTCCTGGATCTGCAAAGCAAACATTCACCCCTATGCCAGCAGGGTAACTGATCCGTCCTGATTTCCTGTTTCCTGGGACCACCATACCACTTGTGCTTTCTCTTTTTTCCCTTGCCCTGTACTTTTGATCAATGTAATTCTGCCAGATTGCTGCCTGTATCACCAACAGGGTTCAAAAAATTAAGTGTAAATATTGCAAGATCAAGGCAAACTTGTGGCTTTTTATGACTCATTAGTCCCCCTTTTTGTTTTTGTAATTGCTGTTTTAATGTCAAATGTGTACGCTCAACAATAGCCTGTCGTGGTGGATTGTAATGAATTCCAGTAGAATGACTAGCATACCATTGCTGCAAAAATCTAAGTTCCCACTTGTATAGGTAGGACCATTATGTTTTTAACTTTCTTAGGGCATTTTTACAAATGCCAAGAGACAGTGTTGCTGTATATGTCCCACAGTCTCACCTACATGGCAGGTAGTGAAAATAAGTATCTATACTGACATTCATATATTACTGAAGTCTGCCAAATTGAAATATATGTGTTACATCCATTTGCTATATCTTTTCCCTGGAAGCCTTGGGAATTACTGCCTTCTGATGGAACTGATGTAGGTAAAGTCTTGTATGCTGGACAAGATGTTACAGCACAAAGAATTACCCACAGGACACATGGATTTCAGAAACAAATGAGATTTCATTCAAAACTGCAGTGGCCAGTCCAACTTGCCATTAAAACCACTGACTACTTGATGCTGACTGGGCCTCGATTCCTTTGTTCACTTCCGTTATAAATTGTGGTATGAGTTTGCAAGTTTAGGGAGTTTCCATGGTACCACCTTCGCAGCACTGTCATCGCTTTGGAATGTTACAAGACCTTGTTACACATCTGGTTAATTGGCACAAAATGTGGGCACCAGGCAGTTTGGTGCCTTGAGATAAACCCATTTGTTTCTCTTTTCATGGTTTTTATATAGCTGATTAAGGGAGAGGAGGAGACTTTCTGGAGATTGGTCAAAGTTCACTCACTGTTTAAGGTATCTGAACTATAATTATAAGTCATAAAGTAAGTGAAGTTTTCAAGACTAGGGTATGGGGGGGGTCTCCAAAGGAAAAAAAGACAGAGAAAAGAAAGCAAATGGAGTTACGAATGCCCTCACAAAAATTGTACAGTGTGGCATGCCTGTGATCTGGAAAGTTTGAAGGTAGAGATAAGGGCTTGAGTAATCTGATGGAAATAAGGATGAGAGAGCCTCACCTGTTGGAAAATTAAGGCGATGAGCCTATCAGTATGATGATTTCCTTCTGCCAGTGGTCCAGGAAGACTGGAGTGTGAGTGCATATGACCTATATAAAGGGGCAGCCCTATTCCAAATGGCTTCCTACAATCAGAAAAACAAATGAAACAAAGAGGAATCTAGGGTTCTTTTTGTAGTAGCTATCTCCATGCAATTAATGACATTAATTACATAGGCAGAATCACATAAAATGTTAACATGTTCTGCCAGAGTATATTCTAATAAGGTAATTACAGCAACCAACCCTGATCTTCGAGCCAAAAGTCCAGGGGTAGCAATTTTCCAGTAAGCAGCAAAACCATGAGAAAATCCACTGTAAAGTGAATTGAGGCATTCATAAGAGAAGTTGAGTATTTCTAGGTAAAGTAAATAATGACAATATAACTGTACAAACTTGTTGGAAGGATGATTATCAACTAATCTTATATAATCTGTAAAGGCTGTCTGTCAGACTAAGGAAATTTGTAATAAATGAGTATGCTGTGCAAGATTAATAGGGAGCAAAGTACAGTTAGTATCATATCCTAAAAACTGTATGCTGAATTAGCTTAGCCATTTGATCTGTATATATCTGAAGACTATTTATAGCCTAGTTAGGGAGATAAAGCCATTCAATAGGTTGACATTTATTATTCACTGCTTAACCAAAAAGTCTAGTAGGAAGTGGACAATACAGTCAGCATAAGAGACAGTCAGAATAATTTGAAACACCTATTTGCTGAAGTAGTTTCTGTTATCTGGAACTCTTTAAGGGCTTCTAGTGTGAAGGTGTAGGGAGAATTTAAATCTAGAGCTCCCTGTAATGCTTTAATGTCCCCCAGTAATTTTTGGAAATCATTCAATTTGTAATGAGTCTCAGCTTAATGTTAATTTTTAGACTTGAACTACTCTTGCCATTACCAGAGTCCCCAGGTAACTATAGGGGGAAATAGTTTGAATTTTCTTTAGAGCTATGCATAACATATGTTGTAACAAAAAGCCTGTTTAGTTTTTGCAAAAAGGGTAAGTTGCTGCTAAGAATTGACAGGAAACAATATATCACAGCAAGCAATATAATGTATTATATAGGCCGGAGGAAATTTTTTCTAATACACTATAAAGCTTGACCAACAAAATTGTGACATAGAGTTGGACTGTTCATCCTCCCCTGTGGCAAAACTGTCCGCTGAGATGAGTGCATAGTCTTGGCAAAGTTTGTGGCAAGAACAGAAAAAGCAAAACAAAGTTGGTTCTACAAACTTTAAGGTGTGGTATAAAAGCAGCCCTTATCAATAACTATTATCGGCCAGACCTGTGGCACTATAGTGGGTGAGGGGAGTTCAGGCTGCAAAACACCCATAAGATAAATACATGTAGTAATAGTTCTTAAATCCTGAAGCATCATTCCTGATTTTTTTGGTATAACAAAAAGAATATTCCAAGGGCTGGTGGAAGGCTCCGTATGTTTCTCTTTCAACTGTTCAATTAGTGCTTGTAAGCAAAAGAACTTCTTCACTAGGGGCCATTGATCCACACAAACAGGAACATCAGTTTTCCATTTTAATGCGAGAGTGATTTTTGGATGAGAAGCCACAGTGATCCCCATTAAAAATTTGTTTCATAATCAGGCATGGTGATGCATGCCTGTAATCCCAGCACTTGGAAAGCTGAGGCAGAAAGATTCTTTCCAGCCTGGGCTCCAAAGTGAGCTCAAGGCCAGGCTGAACTGCATAGTGAGACCCTGTCTCAAAAAGAGAAAGAAAAGAAAAGAAAAATCTCATCACCAGGATACTAGGATCTTCTCTTTCATCCCTCTGATAAGACTTTCATTGGTTTGGCCATCTTTTTATCAACAGGTGGGATTGTCTTATTAGTAATTTGAATTCACCATTCTTTCTACAGATCCCTGCCCCACAAATTGACTAGGTTCCCTGCAGTAAACAGGTGAAAGACTCCCTTAAAGCTATCAAGGCCTACATAAGGCAGAAGGGCAGCTCTCTGCATGACCTTTCTGAGCAACTTGAGCCCCATCAGGGAGGTGGCTGTTGCTGAGGTGGGCCAGGCAGGTGGCCACTGGGATAAAGCTATCACTGAAACATCTATCCCTGTGTCCATGAGCCTTTGAAAATATTTTCCTTTAACCTTAGAAGTATACATGGGTTGGTGGTCTGTGATCTCTTGAAAGAGTACCACCTCCAGAGGGCTGGCGAGTGTGCTACTAAGTCCCTTAACTTCTCAGCTGCTAGCTGTGTTTCTAACAGCTAGTTAAAGAATCAGTTGAGCAATAGAATTTCATGGTTCAAAGACAGACAACATGTAGCTGAACCACAACCTGAATTTTCCCCAGGTAGTTTGAATCAATAATCCCAGCAAGTACTTCAACACCTTGTAGGCTTAACCTACTTTTTCCTAGGACTAGACCCAAAGTACCTAAGGCATGAGGCTCCCAGATTCCCATGGGGATTTTAGCAGCTTTACCTCCACCAATCAAAGTCATCCATTCAGCAGCAGGAATGCCTAATCCTATGCTTCCTGGGGTTCCAGTAATAAGGGACACAACCATCCTCCAGAGACCCATTATTGTTTGTTGGATTTGGTGCCAGGCCTACCAGTGGGGTGCTATCTTGATCATACTTAGAATGATGTTGATTAGCCCAGTGATTTGCTTTTTGACATGTCAGATAAGAACTTGATGCTTTCCCCTCCAGGAGAGGGAGAATTGCACACTCTAAACCCTCTCTCATTCAATCTCAACTTTCTACATAAACCAAAGGTTTATGTAGAGGAAACCAAAGATTATGTTTGATAACATCTTAAACAGATGAGAGAGTAACTGGGTACTACGTTGAGGACCAGACTGATGAAACAGACTTTCCCATAAAGGGATATAATAGTGTACTTCAATCCATGAGTTCTGCCCCATTACTCTGACTGAAAAAATTTCTACACAGACTCAAGTTCCTTTTTCTTTTTTCGTTTTTCTTTTGCCAGCCAGCTCCTCTCCATTGCAGAACTCCCCATCACTAACTCATTATACCTTTCCCCAGGTACACTTTCCCCAGTCAGGTCCCTGTTCAAGTGCCACTTGTAGGAAGCAGCCTATGAGTTTATCCCTGACTGAAGGATGAACAAAGATGAAAACAAAGAGACACAGAATTAGTTGAAAATGCCGGGGTCCAGAGAACTCATCTCACAGAGCCCCATGCCTTTGGCTTAGCTTGCTTTTATTTACTCAGACATGGGTATAAACAATTAGAGTAACAAAAGATTCATCTGCCTCCTACCATTTCTAGTATATATCCAGGTAAGCAACTGGATCTCAGCTGTGTTGATTTTTTTCCCTGTCACGTGCAACATGACAACATACCTACACACTGTCAGAGGAGCCCATCTTGCCACCTTTTCCTTTGTGCTCACACAGGAGGTCAATTAGGCCTCAGTGCTCACCATCTGGTCTCCTACAGAATATAACAAATCTTAATTCTTTTTTAAATTCTTTTTTTCTCCCTTCCTGTCCACCTACTTCTGGCTTTGGTGCCCTTCCCTTTATAAAGAATCTATTTCCTTGTTTTGTGTTATCTATCACTTATTTTGCTATTTATTTATATTTTGGATTATTTATATAAGCAATATTTAAGGCAATATTAACAACATTAATATAATACATGTTATATATATTATATTAGTATATTACATATTATGTCTATTTTATTAATATATTAGTTTAATATATTAATATATAAGGCAGTATAAGTTTATGTGTCTGACTTATTTGATTTAACATAATGGTCGCACAGTGCATCCATTTTCCTAAATATAGCTTGTTTACTTTTCCGTATTGCAGAGAAGTACTTCTTTGTGCATAAAAATACGTTTTCTTTATTGATTCATCTGTTGATGGATATATATATCTATATATAGATAGATAGATATATAGATACATATATGTAGCATGCTTCCAAAATTTCACTTTTTTTTTGTACTGAGAATTGAACTCAGAACCTTGCATTTGCCAGACAAGTGCTATGCCACCGAGCTAAACTCCTGACCCCCAAAATTTAGCTATTCTACTGCTATAAATATGATTTGACATGTATCACCACAATATGTTGTCTTTAACTCCTATGAGAAAAAACAAAGAAGGAAAATAGCAGGGTCAAATGGAATTTTCTTTTTTTTTTTTTAAGTTCTCCATACTAATTTTCATGATGTTTGTACTAGTTTACATTCCCCCTAAGAACCACTAACAATGTAGAAGGATTTCTTTTTGCCCAAAGACTTGCCAGCATTCATTATCTGGTGCCATTCTTTCTGGAGTAAGCTGGAATCACAGTATTATTTTAATTTCCATTTCTGTCAATGGCCAGATATACTGAGCATTTTAAAAATATATTTATTCTCCATTTGTACTTCTTAGACGTATCATTTCAGTACCTATTTTTAATTGGATCTTTATTCTTTTTTAGTTTTTTATATGTTCTAAGTATTAAGACTCTGACCAGGAAATAACTGAGAAAACTTTTACCTATTCTATAAGTTGTCTCTACACTCTTATTTCCTTTGCTATGAAGAAGATTTTTAATTTGATATGATCCCATTTGTTGATTCTTGATGTTTGTTTTTTGTGCAGTTGGCTTTCTGGTCAGAAAGTCCTTGCCTATACCTGTGACTTCAAGAGTTTTAACTGTTTCATCTTCTAACAGTTGTTTCTGTGTTAATATTTAGATTCTTAATCAACTTTTATTTTACTTTAGTACCTGGTAAGAAATACAGGTATAGATTCAATATTTGCATATGGATAGCCAGTTTTTCCAGTTCCATTTGTAACAAGACACTTCCAGACTGTTTCTAGCATCTTTGTCAAAGATCAGGATTTTCTTCTGCATCCTCTGTTTTATATTCCATTGGTCCATAAGTCTGTTTTTTGTGCCAGTACCATGCTGCTTTTGTTTTTCACTTTAACTTTGTAATACAACTTGAAGTCCAGGATTGTGATGCTTTCTGCATCCCTTTTGTTGCCCCATATTGCTTTTGCTATTCTCAGTCTCTCCTGGTTCCCTGTAAATTTTCAGATTATTCTGTCTGATCTTATGAGGAACTCTGTTGGGATTTTGATAGGGATTGGGTTAAATTTGTGTATGTTTTATTAAGATGGCCATTTTAACAATATTGGTTCTGTCAACCCAGGAACAGTGGGTATTATTCCATTTTCTAATCTCCTCTTCAACCTCCTTTTTCAGAGTACTGTAGTTTTTGTTGTAGAGGTCTTTTACTTCCTTACTTAGGTTACTTGCTAAGTGTTAAATTTCGTTTAAAACCAGAAATGTTCTTCCTTTGTAGAAAGCATTATCTTCTCAGTAGTTGTCAGTCATTTATCAAAAAAATGTTCATTGTATTCATTTAACAAGTTGACAGTGTCAGAATACAGTACACTACCTGTCAGATTCCAAGCACTCACCTAAAACAAAGAGCTCCTTGGAACACTGAATGGAAAAAGAAAAAGGATAAGAGAACCCAACAGAGACACTTTAGAAGTGACTCAAGGTGATGATTGGGCTAGGGAGTCAGGTTACTGAGCACCATCAGATTTTTCTCAGTGTCCAGAAGAATTTCACAAAATCATTTTTAAGACATGACATTAGAACTAAATCAGAGGAACCTGCATTTTTGGGTCCTTAAGTAGGTAATCTGATTTTTCTTGATGGTACTGTGTGTGGTATTGTTTTCCTAATTGCTTTCTCAGTGAGTTCTTTCTTGGTATAAAGGAACACTGTTGATTTTTGTATATTCATTTTGTGTTCTGCAACATTGGTGAATTTAGTGATTAATTGCACGAGTCTTTTGTTGGAATTTTTGAGATCTTTGGTGTAGAGGATCATGTCATCTGTAAATAATGATTATTTGACCTCTTTTTATATACATACCCCTTCTATTTCTTTGTCTCCCTCAATTACTCTAATGTTTCAAGTGCTGAATTGAACAGGAGTGGTCGTGGTGGACATCCTTGTCTTGTTTTTGATTTTACAGGGAAGTCTTTCATCTTCATCCTGTTTTACACGATGTTGGTAGTGCAGCAAAAAATTTTAGCCAACTGTCTTTCAGACAAAGGACTTCGATCTAGAACGCATAAAGAATTGAAAAAAATCAGGACCCCCAAATTCAAAGACCCTATTCAAAAATGAGCACCTGACATGAGTATGCACTTCTGTGATGAAGAAACACAAATGTTGAATAAATCTATGAGAAAATGTTCAACATAATTGGTCATTCAAGAAATGCAAATTAAAACCTGAGATTCTACCTCACCCCAGAAAGAATGGCTATTACAAAGCAATCAACCAATAACAAATGCTTTGGGGAATAAGAACTCTTCACTGTTGTTGGGAGTGTAGACTGGGACAACCACTGTGGAAGTCAGTGTGGAGATTCCTCAGAAAAATAGGACTAGAGCTCCCACTCTATCCAGCTATCCAGCTATTCCCCTTCTGTATAATTTCCCAAAAGAATTGAAAACATCTCACCTCAGTGATACATGTACACCCATGTTTATAGCAGCACAGTTTGTAGTTGAAACTTGGAAACAGCCCAAATGCCCATCAGTTGAGGAATGAATTAAAAAGATTTTTTTTTACAATGGAATACTACTCAGCTATAAAGAAGGGCAAATTGGAGCCTTTTATAGGTAAATGGATGCAACTTCAGACCATAATTCAGACTTGCATGTATAAAGATCTTACTGTCTCCCTTGTGTAAGAAACTGAAAGAGCAAATGAGATCCAAAATGTACAGTAGATATTGTGAAAGGGGAAGAAACTGCTGAAAAGGAAAGAACAGCTGGAATGGGAGAAAGGAGAAGAGAGAGGGAAAAGAAAAAAATATATGTGTGTGTGTATGAGATAGCTAAGTCTTTGAAAAGAATGGTTTGTGCTTATATTGTTTGATCAGTTTTTCATGCCTATATTTTGTAATCTGAGCAACTACTTTGAAGATAACAATATGCAGTATATTAACCTTGTTTTGAAATTCTGTATCATAGTTAACATTTTTTTCTCTTTGAAGTAAAAGAAAATATGTTGGCAGTAAGTTTTTGCTCAGTGTTTTTATTGTGAAATTGCTGGATTTTTTTTTTAGAACCTTTCTCATGGTCTATTGAGATGATCTTGTGATTTGTGTTCCTGCTTCTCTTTGTTTTTGTTTTTTTGAGACAGGGTCTCACTATGCAGTTCAGGCTGGCCTTTGTAGCGCACTTTGTAGCCCAGGCTGGTTTCCAATTGGCAGTGATCCTCCTGCCTCAACCTCTGGAGTGCTGGGAATTATAGGCGTGATCCACCACACCCTGCTTCTCTTTGTTATTTTAAGTTTACTGATTTGTGTGTATTGAAACATCCTTGCTTTTTGAAATGAAGCCTAGTTGATTATGGTTTATGATCTTTTTTATGATTTGTTGCATTCAGTTTGCCAGTATTTTGATGATTTTTGCATGTATTTATTACAGACCTTGACCTCTGCTTTTTCAGTCGGATCTTTGTCTGGTTTTAGAATCAGGGTACTGCTAGCTTCCAGGAGTGATTTTGGAAGTACTGCTTCCCTTTTGGTTTCATTAAAGAGTTTGAAGAGGGTTGGCATTAGGTCTTCCTTGAACTTCTTTCTGGTAGAACTTGTAGTCTTAGGTTTTCTTTATTAATGCTTCAATTTCATTGTTGATTATTGGATTATTCAGGATTTTTGTATCTTGGTTCTGTTTTGGTAATTCATATATATCTAGGACTCTATCCATTTCTTCTGGATTCACCAATTTATTTTAGTGTGGGTTTTGAAAATATTTACAAATAATCTTCTGGATTTTGTCAGTGTACTTTGTGATTTCGCCTTTTTTGTTTCTAATTACATCAGTGTTTCCTTTTTGTCATAAAATTTGTGTTTTCTTCCAAGGAACTAGCTTTTCTTTTTTTTCTTTCTTTTTTTTTTTTGTTTATTTAAAAGAGAATAAAACAAAAGGGGGTAGTACAGAGCAGATCAGAAGAGGACAACATAGGCAACACAGTACTTTACATTAAGTCAACTGGACATCAACAGTATCTAACACCATATCTCTAACTCTGCTATAGTTGAGCATAGTTTCAATTACAATAATATCAAACATAACGCAATAGTATAAAGCCATGCATTTAGTGAAAGAATTCCAGGGCTTTCTAAACCAAATAACAGAAAATGATCAATGAGTATTATAATAGCTCATTTTTGATAAAAAAGAAAAAAATTTGTTTGAACTATCACACATATTCAAATTCCAATGAGACACAATGTGGTAGACAGAACCAATGGCAATAGAACAAAAAAAAAAAGCATGGTAGGACTTCTAAGAAGGATAATATTGAATCAGCAATAGCTGTCACAATGTTTTGTTTTCTTCAAAACAGCTGTTCATATCATCACGTATGATATAGTCAAACAAAACAGGATAACACCATTCCACCTGATGATTTAAAACTTTGAAAGACTTCGAAGCTATGAGATGGGGCCTCATGCTTACC
>PVJX010033428.1:0-19538 GCA_004027295.1 Dolichotis patagonum | reverse complement strand
GCATTGAGATCTCAATTCTTTTCCACAGCAATATAAAAATTAATACAGCACTAACAGAAATTCCAACAGGATTTTCTTTAGATCCTAATTCTAAAATTTAAAAAGAAAAGTGCTAAGAAAAACCAAAATACCTTTGAAGAAGAGAAATACGTAGAACATTAACTATCAAACAATAGACTGACTTACTGTAAATCAGCAGGGAAGTAACAAAAAAAAGTGCCCAGAAATGATTCCACAGTTACAAGGTATTATTCAATAAGTAGGCAAAGAATAAACTATGAAATGGTAGTGAAGAAATCTGGACCTGCTCCTCACACATAAAAATACTCTCTAGGTGAATTAAATACTTACATATGAAAAGCAAATTTTAGGAGAAATAGAGGGCAATTATTATTTTTCAGGGAAATATTCTTGTGACTCTGAAATAATAATAAATTTCTTTTCTTTTTCTGGTACTGGGAATCAAACTCAGAACCTTGTGATGGCCAGGCAAGTGCTGTGCCCCTCAGCTAACTCCCTGGCCCTAAATTTCTAAAACTAAAGAGAAATTTAACTATAAGAAAATTAGGAATTTTTGTTCTTCAGGAGACACTGTATAAAGAGTCAAAAGATAAGCTATGAACTTCGAGAAGATATCTGAAATTCATAATTCTGACAAAGAAAATATACAGAACTGTAATTCGTAAAGGAAAATGCTGACAAATCAATAGAAATGTGGGCAAAAGACACAAACAGACGTTTTATGTTTCTAGAAGAGGAAACACTAATGACTAATAAATATACAAAAATATGCTCAACCTCATTAGGAATCAGGGAAATGCAAATTGAAATCAAAATACCATTTTACACCCACAAAATTGGCAAAATTAAGTGAGTGAGGAGGCAGCACAATGGGAACTCATCTGCTGCATGTGGGAGTATTGACTAGTACCAATGCTTTAGAAAACCATTCAGCATCATCTTATGAAGCTGAACATATGTGAAGTCCATGGCCCAGCAATTTCATTCATTGGCTGGACGATGCTGAGTAAGATAATTCACATCCCCCTGCTTCCGCTTCCTCATCTGTAAAGTAAGCATTGTATGACACCAGGTCCCAAGACTTCCAGGGATACAGACACACAAAAGCACCAAGAACACTACTGGGTCCACAGTATGTGCTTTCTGTACTAGACACTGTTTGCATTATACTTATTAGAACCCAAATGCACTGTCAGAAAAACAGCTAATAGGTTGGGGATTAGCTCAGTGATGCTTGCCTGGTAAACGTGAAGTCCTGAATTTGATTCCTAGTATCAAAAAAAAAAAGCAGCTAATAAACTGTGATATATTCACACAAGGAAACCTACCCAGCAATGAAAATGAATGAACTAAACTTGTCCCACGCCATGGCATGCAGGCCATGGCCTCCTACTGCTACCTGGTGATCAGGGTTGGCTCAGGTGGGCTGGCCAGCGACCGACAGGTGGCTGAGCTGGGCACCAGGGGCCCAGTGGTGGACAGCCACAAGCTGGGTGGCACTTGTGTGAATGCAGGATGTATACCCAAAAGGGTAATGTGGAACACAGCCATCCACTCCAAGTTTGTGCATGATTATGTTGATTATGGCTTTCAAAGCTGTGAGAGTAAATTCAATTGGTACGTGATACAGGAGAGGCAGGACACCTATGTGAGCCACTTGCTCACCATCTATCAGAACAACCTTGCCAAGTCTGATACAGAAAGCATCCATGGCTATGCATCATTCACAAGTGATCCCCCGCCTACAGTAGAGGTCAATGGGGAAAAACACACTGCTCCTCACATTCTGATCACCACAGGTGTCATTCCCTCGCTCCCTCATGAGAGCCAGATCCCTGGTGCAAGCCTAGGCATAACCAGCGATGGGTTTTCTCAGCTGGAAGAATTGCCAAGGCGCACAGTTATCATGGGCACAAGTTGCATCATTGTGGAGATAGCCGCTATCCTCTCCACTCTGGGCTCTAAGACAGTATTCATGATATAGCATGATTAGGTACTTAGAAATTCTGATTCACTGCTCAGTTCCAATTGCATTGAAGGGCTACAGAATGCTGGTGTGGAGGTACTGAAGTACTCACAGGTCAAGGAAGTTAAAAAAAAAAAAAAACTTCTATGGGCTTGGAACTCAATGTGGTTACCACAGTTCCTGGAAGGAAACCCACCTTGACCATGATTTTAGACGCTGACTGCCTGCTATGGGCCATGGAGTGGGACCCAAATTCCAAGGGCTTGAATGTAGACAAGCTGGGAATTCAAACTGATGAGACAGGTCATATCATAGTAGATGAATTCTAGAACATCAGTGTCAAAGCACCTACACAGTTGGGGACATGCGTGGAAAAGCTCTTCTGACTCCAGTTGCAATAGCTGCTGGCTGAAAACCTGCCCATGGACTTTTCAAGCACATAGAAAATTTCAAATTAGACTACAACAACACCTCCACTGTGGTCTTCAGTCACCCTTATATTGGGACAGTAGGGCTCATGGAAGAAGAAGGCATTCATAAATATGGAAAAGACAACAAGATCTAATCAACCACCCTCACCCCAATGTATCATGCAATGAACACAAGAAAAACAAAATGTGTGACACAAATGATTTGTGCCAACAAAGGGGAAAAAGAAGTTGGGATCCACATGCAGGGAACTGGCGGTGATGAATGCTGCAGGATTTTGCTGCTACAGTAAAAATGGGAGCAACGAAGGCCAACTTTGACAACACGGCTGCCGTTCACCCCACCTCTTCAGAAGAACTGGTCATGTTCGCTTGAGAACCCAGACTCCTGCAGCCGGCGTTTGGACGCCAGGATGCCAAAATGAATTAGACTATTGTGTTTACTTCCTATTCTCGTTTTATGTATTTCCTTATTTTAATCAGGATCTTCCCACAGTGGAAATTTTTCATAAAGAATAGAACTTATTTATGTAATCAGAAATGTGTTGTTTTAATCTAGGATTGATTTTCATTTTATCAGCTCTCATGATGATTAATGTTTTAAAGTTTTCATTAACAGCTCTCTACTAGTTGATTTTTTGTTGTTGTTTTAGCCTCACCCTAAATATAAAACTATATGAAGTACAGTGAAATTCATGTACCAGAATGAAGACAGCTTGCTAGTTTTTTGTTTTGTTTTTGGTACCAGCAATTGAACTCAGGACCTTGCACTTGCCAAGCAGGTACTTATGCCACTGAGCCATATCCCTGACCCATAGCTTGCTAGTTATTATAGAGGAAGACAGGGACAGCTCTTTAGATTTAAACAACACAAGTGCAAGAATTTTTTCATTTTCTGAAGCCAAAACCATGCTCTGCATATTGCAAAGCTGCTTCAAGGATGTGGTCTTTCTCTATTTATTATTTCTGTTTGCTTGTTTGAAATGAGTAAAAATGGGTTTATGTTCTTTTCTTGAGATGAAGCACATAACCTCTGGAAATATTTGAGGAGGCTGGTTAAATACCTAAGGAATGGTCATATCATAGAAGATCTAGGAATGGCTCGTGCTTTCAGAAGAAGGTGAATTCAAATCCTTTGAAAGTTCCATCCTTTCTTGCTCGCAGTTCAGTCAGTAACTTCATTTGTCTGTGTTCTTGTTTTGTTTTCTTCTGACAGATGTTCCAAATATTTGCAAACCACAGCCTTTTCTTATAAAATTTGTTATGAATTTTAAAAAAACTTGTATTTCAATATGAATTCATCTTTAACCATAATATTGAGTGGGGAAAAAAATATGTATGAGCCAGGCTTGATGGTGCATGCCTGTAATCCCAGCACTTAGGAGACTGAGGCTGGAGGGTCACCGTGAGTTCCAGGCTAGCCTGGGCTACACAATGAGTTCATGGCCAGCCTAGACTACACAGCAAGTCACGGATATAGCTCTGTGGCACAGCACCTGCCTGGCAAGCAGGAGGTTGTGAGTTTGATCCCTGGTAACAAAAACAAAAACAAAAACAGAGAGAGAGATGTAATGTGTATGTATATGAATATATATACATGAATATATATAGTTGTACTATATCAAATTCAAAAATCAAGCAAAGATAATGTTTTAACTAATTGGGTAGGGGCAGAAACATGAGGTTGGGATGTTGAACAAAACAAAACAGATGAGTTTGTTTGGAAGCTGACAAATGTGCAGAGCCACAGATGTAAGAGGTGGTGAGGCAAGTGAGGCTGGACTCTCCAGCAGGCTCCTTGGTTCTGCTGATGAGAGAAGCTACTGAAACATTATAAACAAGTACATGATATACAATGATGTGTGCAAGATCATGCTGCTGCTAGGCACATAAAGGAGCTCAGGGAGTAGAGGGTGGGAAGCAGGAAGATTGGTTAGGAGGCTGTAGCCATAAGATGTGAATTATCTTACTCAGCATCGTCCAGCCAATGAATGAAATTGCTGGGCCATGGACTTCACATATGTTCAGCTTCCTAAGATGATGCCGAATGGTTTTCTAAAGCGTTGGTACTAGTCAATACTCCCACATGCAGCAGATAAGTTCCCATTGTGCTGCCTCCTCACTCACTTAATTTTGCCAATTTTGTGGGTGTAAAATGGTACATAGGAGGTAAGTTTGGTCTGAAGTAGTGAGAAGGATGGAGGATGGACTTTAAGAAAATTCTGGTAGCCCTGAAAGGTCTTGCTGATGGAGTGAATGCAGGGGGGAAAAAAACCTCCAACATGCTTCTGTGCTTTTGCCTTGAGCTAAGAGGGTGAATGGAAGGTGACATTGTTTAATAAGATGAAGAAAAGAGGAGAAACTTTAGGGTAGATAAGGCAGAAGGGTCAGTTTATTACATTTGAGAGTTTTGTTTTATTTGAGACAAGGTCTTGTTAAGTTACTAGGATTTCCAGGTTGGACTCAAACTTAAAATTCTACAGCTGTAGCCTCCTAGAGTTCTGGTATTATACACATGCACCACCATTCCTGGCTTAAATTTGAGATATCTTGACTATCCAAGTGGAAAACTCCTGATCTTAACGGAAAGATCAGGCTAGAGATACAGATTCAGGAATCAAGGCAGAGAGCAGATATATAAGGCAATGTGACCTGCTGAGATGTTCTAGAGGACAGGTGGAATAAACAGTGAAGCCGGCTATGGTGGCACACACCTGTGATCTCTGCACTCTGGAGGCTGAGGCAGGAGAAACACCATTAGAAGACACAAGGCTAAGATGTGAGATTAGCAGTCTGGCAGAGGACAAAAGCCTAGCAAAGCAGGCAAGGAACTGCCTGTAAGGTTGGAAAATCAAAATGATGCATCTTCCCGAAATTAAGAGTAGAAACTGCTTAGGGAGATGTGTCAAATGCAGATGAAAAATGGAACAAGATGACAGAAAGCCAATCACTGGATTTGACAAAAAAATGCTAGTGATCACCATCCTAGGTATTTTAGAGGAATAGGAAAAACAAAAAGCTTGACTGAAGAGGTCTTTCCTCTTCAGAAATGTAAGCAGTTACAGATGACAGTAAGAAGGCAGAACAAGATTTCAAGCTGGACAAAAGATCAAATTGGTCAGGCTGGGGATAGAACCCAGCAGTACAGTGCCTGCCTGGCAAGCGCAAGGTCACGAGTGAGTTTGATTCCCAGTACCAAAAAAGACAAAAACAAAAACAAAAACAAATTGGTGCAGTGGAAGAAACTGGAATTTTCCCTTTGGTTTTCATAAGAACTAGCATGTGAGTTTACCCGCCTATGTTTCCAGCCCTGGGGTGCTTGTTAGGGTGTCATACCAAATGGTCTTGTCTAACTTTCCTCACAGTCTCAAGGTTTCCCTATTAAGGGAGATATGAAGCTTCATCTGAGAACACAGGGAAGAGGGGTGACTGGAAACCTAAATGTAATGAGCCAAGATTTGAAAAAGTAGCTCTGGGCCAGGCAGAGTGGTATATACCTGTAATCCTACCACCCTCGGAGGCTGAGGCAAGAGGACTGCAAGTTTGAACCCAGCCTGGGAAACTCAAAGACTTAGCCAGGCTATCTCAAAATAAAAAAGTAAAATAAAATAAAAAGAAGGCTAAGGATGTAGCTTAGTGCTAGTATTACAGATAGCTAGGTTAGGTAGAAATATTTATTATAGGAAATCAGACAGGGCTAAGCCCCTGAGAGGTCAATACAAAATGCGAGAACACGTTACAGCTGTGGCTGGAGGTGCATCTTTCAAAGGCCAGGCCTCAAGATGAAGACAGAATGACCAGGCCTCCATCCTTCCCCCAAAGAATAGGCAGTAAATTGAAGATTAGACTAGAACTGATATCACCTGGCCCAATAAAGTCTAGTTAGACATCAGCCATGCAGGTAGGTGACCAGGACCTCCTGATGCATCTCTTCCTAACAAGATCCTCATTCTTTCCATGTACACTTGTTATGTGACTTGCTATTATACACAGCTAAGTTAGGTAGAAACTGAAAGGTTCTTGCCTTAGTATAAATTACTGTACAATTATGGTGGTGGTCTAACATGGGGGAAGGCCAAAGTGGGAACACTTACCACTTTCTCCTTCTTCAAGCCCTAATTGCAACTCCTTTTCCTGATTGCATGCAAAGAGAATTCCAATCAGTTCCTCACACGTCATCAGTATCACCCCATGCACCACTTCTGATCAGAGGTCATATAACCCTCTGCCTCTCTGTATCTGGTCCAAGGAGACAGCCCAACTGCATGGGTTGTGTGCTCTTTTCCACATCTTCAATAAACCTGTTCTTTTCTTTTTTGTACTTTTTGCTTCTCTATTGAGCCAGAAAACTCTAACAGAAATATTATGGGCAGTCAGAAAGGGCTAGGTCCTCAGAGTCAGTGCAGAAGATAAGAGCCCATTTTAACTGTGGCTGGAGGTACACTCATTGAGGGCCAGGCCTCAAGATGAAGATGGAATAACTACAACTACATATCTCTCTGAGGGATAAACAATAATGATATTCTAAATAGGCATCAGTCACCCAAGTGGGTGGCCAGGGCCTCCAGCGTCATCTCTTCCAAAAAAGGTCCTTGTCCTTTCCATGTACACTTGCTACATGACTTCCCCAATGGACCAATATTATCTAAGTTACCATACTTATAGTCTTATTAGTTGATCATAGTTTTATTCCATATTGAACCCACTTCATGATTTTGCTCTATGAAATCACTCTATAAAGTGAAGGCCATGGCAACAAGCTTTCTGTCCCTCCTGTCTCTCTCAGGAGCTATCTCTCCCTCAATAAAACTTCCTCCTCTCAAGCTCCATTGTTCCTTAGGATTCAATCTTCAAATTTGGGAAACACAAACTCAGTGTACCTGACATCTAGCAGATTGGGACTTATATTATTTTCTCTGTAAACTAGGCTCTGTGTTTAGTCCTCAGTACTGTAACGCCCCCATCATGAACACACAAAACAGCTCTGGCTCCTAGGCACAATGGCACATGCCTGTAGGCTAGCTAATCATCAGCCTGGGCAATGTAGAGAGACACTATCTCAAAAACCAACAAATAAACAAGTAGTCCTATCCCAGGATCATGATGTAGGGACATGGGGCACTGCAGATAGGAAAGATAGGATAAAGGCCTCATTGAGCATTATTAAAAATTAACAAAGGCAGTTTCGACCTCTATAGCTAGACTCCAGCAATTCAAAGAGCAAAGATTAAAAAAGGCTGGAGTGTGAGGTGGGCAAAGGCAGCTAGACTCTGCAGAATTAAAAAGAGAAAGACAGTTAAACTCAAGCAATTAGGAAGAAAAACATGAAGAACGCAAGGCTGGACAGTTGGAGCTCGGATATAGCTCAGTAGCACAATGCCTGCCTGGCAAGCATTTAATTCTTGGTACTAAAAACAAACAAACAAACAAACAAACAACTGGAAAGTTCCTAAGCAATTAATGTAAGAATCATAAACTGTTTTACTTACTCCTTTAAGCTAAACTACCTGTCCTTAAGGCCCCATCATATTCTTACCTTCTACCTAAGGACAGGAAAAGGTTGCATGGCCAGAAAAAAGCCAAGGTTAGATGAAAGACAAGCCAGAGGGCCAATCAGATTCCAAGAGCTTAGTGGTATAAAGATCTCAATAAAAAGCTGCACGGCCGGGGATTCAGCTCAGTAACACTGTGCACATCTGGCAAGCGCAAGGTCGTGAGTTCAATTCCAAGTATAACCAAAACAAAACAAAACAAAACAAAACAAAAACAAAAACACAAAACCATCAATAAACTAATTAAAAAAATAAAAAGAGCTGCAATTCACCTTCAAATTCTTCCTACTTGTCCAGAGTAGTGTTTTGTCATCTCTTTTCCTCCCTCCCTATCATCAAATAAATTGTCTTCTTTTATTTTCAACTGCTTCTTTAATTCTTTACCAACGCTGGGTTTAAGATCGCTGGGAGCCGTGTGTTCCAGCACAGCAGTGGTGTGGTGAGGCAGAGCAGTGGCTTCCTGTCCAACCCAGGACATAACAGTGTGGCACGGCATGGTGCGCACTGTACAACCCTCCCCGGATGTTACAGAATTGATCTGTATTTCCTCTGCAATGAGAGCTGAAAGATCAACTGCACCATAGAAGAACTTTTCAATTCTGTGAAGTGCAAACAAAACACAGCAATAGTACGAGTCTAGATACAAAAGCTTCCTGGTCTTCCAATTGTGGAGACGTCACTGGCAGTCACACTGCCATTTCAAAGGACCTGAAGAGCCAGCATAAAGGCAAACACCGTGCTGTTATGTCAGCTCCCTTCCCTTTCTTGCTTGCCTTCTCTCCTTTCTTTATTCCCTTCCTGTAAATATTCAGCTGCTGACAAATTTTTGCTATGTTTAAACAAATGAAACAAGAAAACAGAATAATATGGAGTCGAGATGTTTTCTCTACAAAGACAATTAACATCATAAAAAGGTCATGGGGACTGGGGATTTAGCTCAGTGGCATAAGTGCCTGCCTTGCAAGTGTGCGGTCATGAGTTTGATTCCCGGTACCGATAAAAAAGAAGAAAAAGTAGGTCATGTTAGGGGCTGAAATAACTTGCCATTTTACATGGCACATTTAAAAGTAGTGTATGACCAGCTGGCTTTCTGTTTGTACAGAGATAATTCCAACTTTCTCTCATCTCCTTACCCACCCTACCCCAAGGTAAGGCCCATCTTTCCTTAGAGAAACTGCTGAGGACCCGCTTGATGTTAATAAAACAAACTGAATTCAGGGTTGGTCCTAGGCCTAAGCGACTTGTGGTGAGGTGCATGGCTGGCATGGGGATGAAATTAATCCCTAGGACAGGGCAGGGACAAAATGGTCTGTGAAGTCCTGGTACCTCAAAGCAAGAGATACACTATAGTTGAGGACTGTGACTTGCTCAAACTTCTTCTAGCTCAGTAGTCGCAGTTAGCAGATAATCAGGTTATTACAGAGAGCTAAATTAGGTAGAAATATAGCAGGCAGTCAGCCAGGGCTAGGCCCTCAAGGGAGTCAGCACAAAAAAAGATTCACTCAGGACTGTGGCTGGAGGTGCATCAAAAGATTAAAATTACGGTGTCTGGAATAAATGGAGGCTTGGGATTATAGTATCACTTTTTTGAGATTTCCATTATCTTGTTAGGAGTGGGCCATTCTCTCCCACCTAATACTAAGACTAAAAACCACTAAGACTGAGACTACTAAGACTAAAGACAAGAGGAGGACTACAGACAATCAACTAAGGTTAAATGATGTCACTCATGTACTCTTACTATCAATTAGATCAAAATTACCTAAGTCACTATACTTACAATCTTATTGATTGATCTTAATTTTGACACATGTTGTACCCACATCATGATTTTGCTCTATAAAACTTCCTTCTTTTTTAAAGAGGGTAAAATTAAACACAAAAAAACCAGAATTGAAACGGGACATAAGAAACCATAAATTTCAAAGCTAGACAATCAGAGATCTTCACTGTCATATTGTTTCATTTTCTTCCAAATAGTTGTCCACATCTTCACATACAGAGAATTCATACAAAACAACATAGTCAACCTCTCAAAAGATGTCCAGATCATTGGCTTCCACTTGCTAACGGGTGTGTGTGTGTGTGTGTGTGTGTGTGTATGTATGTACACATGAGATGTTTGATTCTCAGCAGCAGGCTCACAGCCACTCACCAGGGAGGGGGGTAGTTGTTTGGTTTCCTGGTGCCCCAGGTCCCAACATGGTGCGGGTCCCAGGAGACACCAGTGTCTCCCTCTCCAGGCCACTGAAGCCTGCCACCTAAAACTTCCTTTTTGAGAAGAGGTGGGTTCATTAGCAACCTATTTGGGTGCCCTCCTGTCTCTCAGGAGTTATTCCTATCCCCCCTTCCTTTTCTCCAATAAATTTTCCTACCCTTAACCTTCACTGTTCCTCAGAATCCATTCTTTGATTTTGGGGAACAGGAGCTCAGTATATTTGACATCTCACATTTCTCCTATCTCAAGGCTACTAGTTAACTGTAGTCTGTTATTCTTGTGTGCTTTTCCAAAAATGGTTTGTTCTTCGAATCCTTGAGCCTTGCCTGCGTTTGCTGTTTGCTGTTCACTCCCATCACTTTCTGCAGCCAACCAGCACATAACCCCCCACCCCCAGTCAAGCTGTGCACCTAATAAAGGCCAGGGATACTGTGCCTTGTGGTTAGTCCTTCACTGGGCTTTCACCGTCCTGGTTTCCCTCGTAACTAAAATATGTATCTTGTCTGTGTTTTATTCCTTCATCGTATCCCTGAGCAGAATGGTAGTCCTTGGCCAAGGCCCAACAGAAATGAATAGCTCTTTCAAGGAACAGAACAGTCCTTGACATGCCTGATAAAGGGCTTCACCAAGAGGAAGTGCCAGTATCCTACCACTGGAGTTCCTTCCTTTGTTTTTTAAGACAGGGTCTCACTATGTATTTTGGGCTGACTTTGAACTCACTGCTTCAGGCTCCTGACCTAAGTGCTGGGATTACACGTGAGTATCCCACTGGGGATTCAAATGAAGATGTCTTGGGCTGGGGTTTTAGCTCAGCAGCATAAGCGCCTGCCTGGCAAACACAAGGTCATGAGTTCAATCCCCGGTACCAAAAAAAAAAGAAAAAAGTAGTCAAGTGAAGATGTCTTGAAGAAGTTAAGGAGGTGCCATCTCAAAACATGCCAAACTGGTATAATGGTTATTTCAAACTGAAATAATTCGAGGAAGTAGAACTTGTAAAGGGTCATTTGGTTGTGTTTCCATGCATGCAGCAAGCTGTAAAGGATTCTTTTTTTTTTTTATTTTTGGTACTGGGGATCAAACTCACAACCTTACACTTGCTAGGCAGGTACTTATGCCGCTGAGCTAAACCCCTGGCCACGGTAAGGATTCTTTTGGGGCTGCAATGAATCTTTTATCTTCCACTAGTTGCCTCCTCCCAACATATCTCATAATGACACCCCTAGAATCTACTGCCCTACCCTTGATATCGTCTGTTTTTTTTTAAAACAAACTGTTATTTGTACAAAATGTATAAAGCAGTATGCTTTGGTCATTTCTTTGGACTCCAAGTCAAGGTGTCACTGAAGCTGTGCTCCCTCTGAAGGCTCCAGAGAGTCCTCCCTGCTTCTCTCAGCTTCTGGGGCTGCTCACTGTCATTCCGATCCAGCCCTGTCTTTACAGAGCCCTTTCCCTGTATCTCTCCTCCTCCTTTCTTTTTAATTTTTTGCTCTGTACTTTGCATTTTTACTTTTATTGAACTCAACATCTTCACACCTAGCTACATCTCCAATCCTTTTTATGTTTTGTTTTGAGACAAGGTCTCACTAAGTCACTAAATCGTACAGGCTGAACTCAAATTTATAATCCTCTTGCCTCAGTCTCCACAATTCTGGGACTACAGGCACGCACCACCATGCCCAGCAACTTTTCTATGTCCTAAAAGTTCCTTGCTTCTCTCTGCCCCCGCCCTTGCCTTTCTCTTATGAGGAATGGGTCATGTAGTCATATCTGCAAAGATTCTAGCACATAAAGTCTAGGAATCAGAACTGGAATGTTCTTTCTAGGGGCCAGTATTCAACCCACTGTACTGAGTATTATCCATTTGGCTGGGCTCCTCAACTGAGTACCTTTCCTATGACATTTATCATATTCTTCTTGGAATCCAACCTGATTTGAGAAAAGCTCTTATATATAGGATATCAACAGTGAATCCCAAAGGGGTGTGGTGGTGTACACCTGTAATCTCAGAATTTGGGAGGCTGAGGTAGGGGGATACCTGTGAGATCAAGGCCAATTTGGACTACATTGTGAGTTCAAAGCTAGCCTGAGTTACACAGCAAGTCCCCATCTCAAAAAAAAAAAGAAAAAGGATTCTCTGATACAATGAATACTGACTTCCTAATTTATCTATTTTACAAATTGAACAAAGGCTTTTCCTAAGGAGGGAAATGCAGCAATAGACTCACTACATTATCTTGCTAAAATTTTAAGTGGGAATTCATTCATTGTCCCAATAGAATTAGATTAATAGGATCATTTTATTATTTCAGTTACCCATAATATTGACATTCTTATTGTCTACCTGAGTTTTAAACAGCAGTTACTCACTTTCTCCTCAACTGTCTAGGAAGAAACTATTTTCCAGTTAATTAGAGAAAACTAAGATTTCATCTAATCTGGCAATGACCTCCTTTTGGCTAGTTATAACCATTTCTGGTTCCCTTTCTTCACTTGATTGCTCTTTTTGAAACCACCCTTCCTGACAGGTCATACAAATCACCCATGTCTGTATGTCTGGGCTTATTCCCTGGAGCATGTCTTGACTGCATCTCTTGCCAGTTCAATCTATTTGTATTTTCTATTTGGAAACTAAAGCAGTATTTTTCCATGTTGGACACACACACAGAGGCAGGAAAGTAACAAGAGCTTCACTGAATTCTGGTTTGCATTCTTACAGATGTGTGACCTATTACTTTTTCACTATTCTGTGAGGGGCATTACTACCTGCATCTTACAGCTACACAGACTGAGACACGGTCAGAAGGAAGTGGGCTCCGAGTCCCTGTGCTTACCTACTACTACGTAAACAAGACTGCAGCACAGATGATGTGCTAACACCGTGCTGTCAGAGGTGAGGTTACAGGTAAGTTCTAAGAAATGCTCTTCTAAGTTGCTCAGGCTTATCCTCTTGCATGGCTAGAATTATAAGTGTGTGCCACCATGACCTGCACATGCATTAATTTTGTAATCAGAGAAAATATTCCTTTAAATAGAAAAAAGTACCAGTTTGTGAGGTACAACATAGTAATAATGGTAAATGCACAGCAGTATGAATCAGACCTTGCCATATGTGATTTGCATACACTAACTTAAACTTTAAAATAATTGTAATTCTTATTTTATGGAGAAAAACTGAGACACAGAGAAATTCACGAGCTTGCCCAAGCTCTTGCAGCTAGTGGGTGGCAGCCAGGACAGTGGCAGTCTATGTTTTTAGTTAGGCTGGGCTGCATCAATCAGATATGAAATGCTGTGTCAACACTAGTCTGACCCTCCACTAGAGTGCGCTAATGCCAAGAAAGTACATGGTTCACAGCCCAAGATAAAAAGACAATTACAACCAGATAAACCAGATAAAAAGACAATTAGAACACCTTCCCTTGCCTCTAGCTCTCTGTGCCAATGAACTTATTTCAGGTTAAAAAAAAGTACTCATTATTTCAGGTCACCACAAGCCTATCTCCTCTGATTCCCCAACACAAGCCAAGCTGTCCCTCCCTTCACTGAGGCACACATTGCTTCTACTTTTTTTTTTTTTTTTGTTTTGGTACTAGGGATGGAACTCATGACCTTGCGCTTGCCAGGCAGGCACTTGTGTTACTGAGCTAAACCTCCGTCTGCTTCTACCTCTGAAGGTACTCAATCCTTCCATAACTCAATATGCTGAAGGACAGAGACAATGCCTTCTTCTTACTTGAATCCCTCCCACTTTTAGCAAAGTGGTTTGAAAGAAAACAGTGGATGTGCAGTTTAATTAAGCCACTCAACAAAAATACAGTAAAGGAAAAAACTGCTTCAGCCCACTACACATAAAAGCCCACGTGTTTTTGTCTAGATTTCTCACTTTTTGTGAAAGTGGTCTAATCTTCCACGATGGTCCCATAAGAGCAGCCTCACCAACTTTAAACAACCTTCAACCATGGGGTTAGCAGCCACCCACACCCCAAAAAGAGCAAAAGCCTGTACACCCTCAGCAGGGCTGTGGAGACAGGTATTTGTAAGGTGTGAGCAGGAACAGAAGCTGGCACACTCCCACAGAGGGTCATCTAGTAATTTCTATCCACCTTGCATAAACTTGGACTCACCATTTCTACTCTCTAGGAATTTACTACATTGCTTGTAATAGCTGCAGATTGGAAAACTAAAATAGCCTTCAATGATTGTTAACTATACAGCTGTGTAAACAGATGTGGAAGCTCTTTGTATTGACATGAAAAGATCTCTGAGATAAACTGTTAAATGAACAAGGGTGGGCCAGGGATTTAGCTTAGTGGCTTAAGTGCCTGCCTGGCAAGCTCGAGATTGTGAAAAAAAAAAAAAAAAATGAACAAGGGTATAGAATAGTACACCCATGTGAAGACAGGAGGAAAAGACATGTTTGTAATTTGTTTGGCAGGATATGCAAAGAGTAACTCTGGAAGGATTAGCAAACAGTGGTCACTAGATAAACCAGATAAAAAGACAATTAGAACACCTTCCCTTTCCTCTAGCTCTCTGTGCCAATGAACTTATTATTTCAGGTAAAAAATGTACTCATTATTAATTTCAGGTCACCCCAAACCTACCTCCTCTTATTTCCCACCACAAGCCACTGTGTCCCTCCACCTCACTAAAACAGAGCAGGGATGAGGCCAGGAAATAACAGGCATGGGAGTTTTAAACCCCACAGCCATAGCTGTCCTGCAGACTAATGCACCAAATGGTCCAGATAAGGAGGAAGGAGGAAATTCCTGGAAGGAAACTTCTGGATAAAAAGGGGAACCAAAGATGGATTAAAAATTTTTCAGAATATCAAAAGACCTATTTTTCTTCTGCCAATGAGAAAAAAAAAGCAGTTAAAAATCCTAGGTTTAAAAAAAAGTCATAAAATAAATGACACAAATGTGAGTCAAAGTAAACTATGACATGAATCAAAGTAACTGATGGCTTTTTTTTTTTTTTTTTTTTTTGTGGGGACAGGGTCTCGCTATGTAGTTCAGGTTGGCCTTGGATTCACTATAGCCCAGGCTGGCCTTGAACTCACAGCAATTCTCCTGCCTCAGCGTCTTGATCTTTCTGCCTCAGCCTCCTGAGTGCTGGGATTACAGGTGTGCACCACCATATACAGCCAGTAACTGATTACATTTATGAAATAAAGTCATTTGATCTTTACCCTTGGAACATTCTCCTTTGAATAAAGAAAATACAGGTTTAGTACGAGAAGTATTGGATTTGTAGGGTTGTCAAAATAGTTATATAGTGATAAACAAATATTATATATTGTTTTTAACCTTTTAGAAAGAAAGAGAAAAACTACTGGTCATGGCATCAGTGGAACCAGAAATGGAACTTTGAAACAGTAAAGTTTCAAAAATTACCAGTGACAATAACGAAAATCTGTGAAAATATGAGAAGGGAAAGGAAGAAAATGCAGTTCTGTGTATTAAATTTTCACCTTTCACATAAGAAAGTCAACAAATCACAACTCAACAAACAAGGCAAGAAACCTACTGTCTTGTTCCAGGGGCAGAGCTCCTGCCTAGCTGGTGTGCTTGGGGGAGGCGCAGGGTTCCTGGCTGGTCTTAGCTGACCATGGTCATCTTCTTTGTTGTTTCTTTAAGGTACTTTAAGGTACTGGCGATTGAATCCAAGGTCTTCCTATTGAGCTACACACCTGGATCTTTTTTCAAATGTTGAGAAAGGGTCTCACTAAATCACTAAGTTGCCCAGGCTGGGCTTGAATTTGAGATCTTCCTGCCTCAGTCTTCCAGAGTGCTGGAATTACAGGTGTGTACCATCATGCCTGGACTCTGAGTATGGTACTTTATTCCAAACAGAATATATTCTAAAAATAGAAGGGACTGCAGAGATAATCTAACCTGTACTATAAGGAATCACACATTGAGTACTGGGGATTGAACCTAGGGACTCTCACTAAGCTGCATCCTTGGGTGTTCTGTACAATGCTGAGACAGAGGCTCACTAAATTGCTCAGGCAGGATTTGAACTTGCAATCCTCTTGCCTCAGTGAGTAGCTGCGATTAGAAACACATACCACCATGCCTACCTACCACATGGTATTCTGCTTTTTGTAATACTAGGGATTGAAACCAGGATCTTTACACTAAGCTACATCTTCAGCCCTTTTCTTTTCTCTTTTATTCTTTTTTTTGTTTTTTTGAGACAGGGTTTCATTATGCAGTTCAGGTTGGCCTTGAACTCACTATGTAGCCCAGGGTGGCCTTGAACTTTGAGTGATCCTCCTGGCTCAGCCTCCTGAGTGCTGGGATTACAGGTATGTTCCACTATACCTGGTTTATTTTTTATTTTGAGACAGGTCTCACTAAGTCATTAAATTAACCAGGCTGAATTTGTGATTCTCCTGCCTCTGCCTTTCAGAGTGCTGGGATTACAGGCATGTACCACCACGCCTGATTTACACATGGTGTTATTTTTTAAATGCCATATGTAATATAGAAGAAAATAATAAATCCACTTAAGTTTCCAAGCATAAAAGAACTGCAAACAAAAAATAAGTTAAAAACACTGCAAACTTTATCATGATCAGCATACAGATTTTAAAGGAAAACATCAGATATCAGTTTATCATGATCAGCCATGGCTTTTTAAAGAAAAAATAATCCCTTGTTCTCATCACTGAAAAGGCCTAGAAAAAATGACCATCTCAGTGTTGCAGGCAGCTGAGTTAGTTAGAAATATAGGCAGTGAGACAGAGCTAGGCCCTCAAAGGAGCCAGTGCAGATACCTTACAACTGTGGGGGAGACAGATACCTCCTGCTGTGGGCCAGGCCTCAAGACAAAGGATCAAACAAATGCATCCACATCCTAAAGACTGATATTCTAGTTGTTCCCTATCACCCTGGAGTCACTATCCCATCCCCCTAGGGGAAAGGTCACAGCTCTAAGAATGCCCGTTTCCTACGTGACTCACTTCCCTATTTGTAACTAGTGTAATCAATTTTACCTGAACTACTGATCTTATTGGCTAACTATAGTTCTGTCCCACCTTATGCCCATCTGCCTTGTGAGTTCCCAGTTTTCCCCTGCCTTGAACCCATGGTTTCACTCTATAAAAGTCCCTGGAAAAGACAGTCTTGGGCAACCTACTCGGGACCCCTTCTATCTCTCTCAGAAACTTGCTTTCTCTCAATAAATATATTCCACTCTTAACCTCCACTGTTCCTAAAATTCATTCTTCGATTTTAGAGAACACAAATTTGCGGACATAGTAGGTCAGGAGTTTCATTCCCCTTTATCATCAGGAGCAATAAGCATCTCTCCAACCTAGACTGTTGACAACTTAAGTTTTGTTTTGTAACCCTGTCTCAAAATAAAAGGATTTAGGATGAGCTCCGTGGTAAAGTGTTCCCCTAGGATGCATGAGGCCTTGGGGTCCAAGAAAATTGGGGGGGGGAAGAAAGAAAAAAGAAAAAGAAAAAAAGAAAAGAAATGAAATGAAATGAAAAGAAAAAAATGAAACAGTTCTTTTTCATCTGTAGCATGTTGGCACACTCTACTCATGGTCATATAACAGCTGCTGCAGCCTTAATGGCCACCACACAACATCCAGGAGTAAAAAAAAATAAAGACTCTATTCCTAAGGTTGGCCTTTTATTTTTAATTATGTATGAAGTCCTAGGGATTGAATCCAGAGGTTTGCACATGATAGGCAAGCATTCTACCACTGAGCTACATCATTAGTCCTTTAAAAATATTTTTAAATTTTGAGACATGATATGCTAAATTTCCCAGATTGACCTCAAACTTGTGATCCTCCTGCCTCAGTCTCAGTCTTCCCAGTGCTAGGATTGAGGCATGCAGCACTATTCCAAGTTCTTTTTTAAAATGTAATTTTTATTTGTATCAAAATAGTAGGTATCTATCACAGTAATCTCCTCTTATTCATAGGCTATGTCGAAGAACCCCAGAGAATAACTGCAAATATGTATCCACAGAACCCTAAATGAACACTGCACTATGATTTTTACTATACATACATATCTAACCTGAAGTTTAATTTATATACCAAGTAAGAGATTAACAACAATAAAAATAAAACTGAGCAATTATAAGAATAAGCTGTAATAAATTATGCAAATATCATCTCTTTCTCTCTCTCAAAATAAATATATTATTATCTTTTCAAAGGAAGCACAATAAAGCTGTTCTTCGGTATATCCAAAGTGCCGCTATTCTTGCATCTGGAGGCATTATTAAGTAAGGGTTACTTGGAGACAAACACTGAGATACCATCACAGCTGAGCTGACAACTAGGACAACTACTCTGTGCATAACAAATAGACAGTGTGGGTATGCCGGAGGGAGGATTCACATCCTGGACAGGGTGGAACAGGACAGTGTGAGATACAGCATACTACTCAGAACAGCATGTAATTTAAAAACTATGAGTTGTTTATATCTGCAATTTTCTAATTAATGTTTTCTGATTAATTGACAAAAAGTAGTAACAGAAATGGTAGTTTTTCTGAAAACATTTTTATCTCCACACTTGATTTGGCTGGGTACAGAATTATAGCTTAGAAAAACTTTCCATCAGACTTTAGAAGGCATTAGTCTGTATCTTTCAGATATCAGTGTTGTTGATAGCCTAAAGTCACTTAGATTGTTTTTATTTCATAATAATTTACAATCCATTCTAGTTCAAGGACAAAAAGAAAAAAAAAAGAAGAAAAAACCCTAGAAATTTCAAAACATATCAATCAGGGAGCAACAATAGCACATACCCTGCACAATGTCATCCCCAATTCACCCAGAGCACAAGACATCTGCATTGGGGTGGGGGTTTAGCTTTGTGGCATAAGCACCTGCCTTGCAGGCACGTGATCCTGAGTTTGATCCCCAGTATTAAAAAAAGAAAGACATATGCATTCAACTGTCCAAAAAGTACCAACATAAATATTTCTCTTCAATGACCTCAGAGAAATCAGCAGTATAACTATCTTAACTATTTTTATATACATATACATACATACATATATTGTTTCTTTCAGCTTCTCACGCTGATTAGACAACACAGTGTTTTTTTTTTCTTTTTTTTTTATAATTTTATTTAAAGAGGAAAAAACAAAACAAAATAAAACAGAATAAAGGGTAGCAACCATACAGTATTCCAACGAAAAAAGGAAAAGTACAACAATAAAACCTAAGAAATTATTACTTGACTAATTACATACTGACTTCTTGGAAATAGTTGTTCAAATTACAAAGTTAAAGCATGTAAAGTAGACATTCAAACAGTGAGACTGTTAACAGTTCTGCTCCACGATCTGACAAAAACAACAATATGGTCATCC
>PVJX010033427.1:0-19662 GCA_004027295.1 Dolichotis patagonum | reverse complement strand
AAAAAAAAATACAAAGAATTAATGAATAAAAAAGCTGGTTTTTTGAGAGAATAAACAAAATTGACAAACCTCGAGCTAACCTTATAAAGAAAAAGTAAGAAAAAACCCAAGTTCATGCAATAAGGGCTGAAAAGGGGAAATTACTGCAGATCCCATGGAAATCTCCACCACATAGAGTGGGAACACAGAGGAAATGGACAGATTTCTAGAAACATATGAACTACCAAACCTCAGCCAAGAAGATATAGCAATTTTGAATAACCCAATATCAGCTATTGAAATTGAAAACATAATTAAACACTTACCAACAAAGAAAAGCCCAGGTCTTGATGGATTCACGGCTGAATTCTACAAGAAATTTAGAGAAGATTTGATGCCAAAACTCCTTAAACTCTTCAATGAAATTTAAAGGGAAACAATCCTCCCTACCTCATTCCTGGAGGCAAGTATTACTCTCATACCAAAACCAGGTAGGGACCCAACCAAAAAGGAGAACTATAAGCCAATCTCACTAATGAACACTGATGCAAAGATTCTCAATAAAATATCGGCAAATAGAATGTAGCAAATCATCAAGAAGATTATACATCATGACCAAGTGGGGTTCATTCCAGGAATGCAGGGATGGTTTAACATATGCAAATCAATAATTGTAATACACCACATCAACAAAGCCAAAAACAAAAACCACATGGTCAACTCAATAGATGCAGAAAGCTTTCAATAAAGTCCAGCATATGCTCATGACAAAAACCCTTCAGAAACTCAGAATACATGGTGTCTACCTCAATCTGATAAAGGCCATCTATGACAAACCAATAGCCAATATTATACTAAATGGACAAAAACTGAAAGCTTTCACTCTAAAATTAAGATCAAGACAAAGATGTCCACTATCATCATTCCTATTCAATATAGTTCTGGAAATACTAGCCAGAGCAATGAGACAAGAGAGAGAAATAAAAGGAATAAAAATAAGAAAGGAAGAAATTAAATTATCACTATTTGCAGATGACATGATACTCCATATAGAAGACCCAAAAAAACTCCATTAAAAGACTACTAGAGGTAATAAACAAGTTTCCCAGTGTAGTGGGATACAAAGTCAACCCTCAAAAATCAATAGCATTCCTGTACACAAACAAGAAACTGACCGAGAGAGAAATAATGGAAATATCACCCTTCACAATAACATCTGAAAAATGAAATACTTAGGAATCAACCTACCTAAGAATGTAAAAGACCTATATGCTGAAAATTATACTATGCTAAAAAAGGAGATTGAAGAGGATATTAGAAAATGGAAGGATTTCCCTTGCTCTTGGCTAGGAAGAACCAACATTGTGAAAATGGCCATACTCCCAAAACTGTTTTACAGATTTAATGCAATCCCAATCAAAATACCATTGACATACCTCACAGATCTAGAGAAAACACTCCTAAAATTCATTTGGAAACAGAAGAAACCTAGAATAGCAAAGGCAATTCTGGGCAATAAAGACAAGGCAGGAGGCATCTCAATTCCTGACTTGAAACTGTACTACCAAGCCACAGTGATAAAATCAGCATGGTACTGGCAAAGAAACAGACCTGAGGATCAATGAAACAGATTAGAGGATGCGAGTATAAGTACAAAGACACTCAGCCACCTGATATTTGACAAAGGGGCTAAACATGTTCACTGGAGGAAGAATAGCCTCTTTAATGAATGATGTTGGAAAAATTGGCTCTCCACATGCAGAAGACTGAAACTAGATCCATGCCTATCACCATGCACAAAACTAAAGTCTAAATGTATCAAAGACCTAAACATTAAAACAGAAACACTAAATCTAATGGAAGATAAGGTAGGTAGATGTCTTGGAGACATAGGGGTAAGCAGAGAATTCATGAACAAAACTCAAACTGCATGGGAAATGCTTCAGAGAATCAACAACTAGGATCTCATGTTATTGAAAAGTTTCTCAACTTCAAAAGAAATCACCAACAGAATGAAAAGATAACCCACAGAATGGGAAAGAATTTTAGCCAGCAACCCCTCAGACAAAGGACTTATATCGAGAACATATAAGGAATTGAAAAACATCAAGCCCCCAAATTCAAAAACCCTCTCCAAAAATGGGCATCTGAGATGAACACACAGTTCTCAGATGAAGACATACAAATGGCAAATAAATACATGAAGACATGTTCACCATCACGGGTCATTCGAGAAATGCAAATTAAAACAACATTGAGATATCATCTTACTCTGGAAAAAATAGCTGCCATCAAGAAATCAACTGATAACAAATGTTGGTGAGGCTGCGGGGGAAAAAGAAACACTGCTCCACTGTTGGTGGGAGTGTAGACTGGTCCAACCACTATGGAAATCAGTATGAATAATTCTCAGAAGACTAGGATTGGAAGTTCCATTCAACCTAACTATTCCCCTCCTGGGTATTTTCCGAGAAAAGCTGAAAAGGTCATATCACAGTGATATATGTGCACCCATGTTCATATTCATAACAGCACAATTTGTAATAGCTAAATCTTGGAAACAATGAAGATGTCCATCAATCACAGAGTAGATGAAAAAGATGTGGTATTTTTATACAATGTAATATTACTCAGCCATGAAGAAGGATGATCTTGAGGCCTTCATAGGGAAATGGAGACAACTTGAGACTATCCTCATTAGTGAAATAAATAAGAATCATATTTATAAATATCACATTGTTTCTCTAGTGTAAAAAGTAATAAGAACTGTAGGAGTAATGAAACCCAAAATGAGTAATTGCTACTGTAAAAAAGAGGGGAAAAGAAAGTGCTCTAAAGGATATAACTGCATGTGTGGTTAAGTGTGTAAGATAGATGACCACATTACTGTTTTTGTTAGATTGTTAGAGAAGAACTGTTAACAGTCTCACTGTTTGAATGTCTACTTTATATGTTTTAATTTTGCAACTTGAACACTATTTCCAAGAGGACAGTATGTAATACATCAAGTAATGATTTCTTAGTTTTTTTTGTTCTTCTCTTTTTTCCCTTGGAATTCTGTATTGTTGCTATCTTTTTTCTGTTTTGTTTTGTTTTGCTTTCTCTTTAAATAAAATTTTTTAAAAAAGAATCAGCATCAAGTCAGATCCTCTGTACCCCATATTTATATAACTATAGTTTCTACATGAAACTGAAATTTTATATTTATACTTGAAATATTTTATCTTGTTGGTTCACGCTCAATATTACAATTGTACAGTAAGTTCAAACACTGATTCTGTCATCCAAAGCATTATGGGTTACATAAGGGAAATTCATTTTATATTTAACTTTAATTTTCTCGTATTCCCCTCACACTTCAGAGTATGAGTTAGGCCACCATTGTAATTGTATAAACTTAGAACTTTAGCTTGTTACCAAACCTAATGAGGCACAAAGAGAAGTATAGACATGATCATGGGTCCCGAGGATCAAAATTCTCATAAATTAAGCTTCAAAATGAATTGGGAGCATGTTTCATGGGTGAAAGGATTGTTTGACATTGTAAAATCTATTAATTTATCATAACATTATACTACAGAGATTTTATTACTGCCATTGTTATTTGCTGGGCTCAAACACAGGGTGACACACATGTTAGAGAATTGCTCTACCATTGAGCTACATCCCAGTCACCTTTTGTGTAATGTGGGCCATGAAAAGGACAGAACATTGAAGCTGAGTGTAGAAAGACATGCAGTGATGAGGCCTCTCAACATGGACCAAGCACAGTACATGTTAGCAATGTTGGCCTTGGACACTTCTGGAGCACAAACTTCAGCACAATACTAGATATATACAAGTCATGCACCTGTGGGAGAATTTCAAGAAACATGGAAGAAGAAATAGTAAGTTTGCAAATAAGAAGGACATAAATTCAGAAAGTAAAAGTTGTATATAGTTATAATGTATTTCTAGGCAAATACATAGAAATATGGAAATATTGCAATGATGGTAAATTATTTTAAAAGTTAAGCAAAAGAAAAATTTATAATGCGACTATAAGAAGCGGTCAAATTATAAAAAGTATGTCAGTAAAATAATATTTTGAAGAATTTATAATATGGAAAGGATCAAAGTTCAATATAAGGTGAAGTGGAAAAAACAGTATTAAAATTTGTGTAGACAGGGCATAAAATATTTCAAAATGTTAACAAAGCATGTTGATAAGACAAGTATGAGTTCTTTTTCTAATTTTCCAACTTTTTCCAAATGAGGGCATATGTTTTAAAATTAAAGATTTTCTATCATAGGACATTATCTACATTTCCTCTAATCCTCATGATGATCTTTTCATTGTCATCTCATTTTTGCCATAGGAAGATCATTAAGTGACTTGCCTTTGCTCTTCAAGTGAGAGTGGAGATTTAGAAGTCACTTTGAATTCTTTTTTTACTGCAACATTATGATAGTAAATGTATTCTTATCTCACAACGTATGAAGCAGAAAAGCCATTATTTCAAATGCTCAAGAAAATTTCTAAGCAATTAAAGTTTTATTAACTGATAGATGATTCAGTGATCAAAATGCAAATAGTTGGATTAGAATTTCATCTCCCTTTCTTGCCAAACTTCTGCTCAGAATGATAACATTATTATGATAGCAGATTTTACTATCTACATATGGGAAAATCAATCACAAACTAATCATTTAGGCAACAATTATATAGCAATTAATATTTATCTTGAAGATGTTATGCCAAATAAACTTTGGAGGCTTGAAACACACAAAGCTATAACTCTCTGCTCTTATAAATTCTTATAATTTCATTTGGGACATATATTTAATGGAAAGGAAAAGTAACAATGAAGGTTTAAACTAAAATATTAAAATTTTGCATAAGGGAGGAAATTAATGTATAGTAAGTGTCTGCTAAGTAATAGCACTGATAGGCACTTTTTGTATGTCATCTCATTTATCTTCAGAGTAACAAAATGTGTGAAATTTCTGATTAGGCAGAATCCAAACGAATGAGAAGTATCTTTAGTGAACTTAATATGTTACTGAGAAAGAACTTCTAGTAGGTACTTATTTCCTTGAGGGAGATTATAGTAGACCCTTTTATGACCTGCTAAATTATGACTCACCAAGCTTCTCATAAAGTGGGTCCCTGGGGTGTTAACAAATCTTCTGAGAGATAATTTGCATTTAGGAGAGGATCCTTCTTTGATTTAATTCTACCTTCATAAAGTGTTTCTGCTCCTGATTGAGGTTTTGGGAGGGAAAGCCACCAAGAGGCAAGAGATTCAGGCTCAGAGCTCCTGGGGTCCCTTGTCCTAGTGAGTGCACCATGGTAGATACCAAGAACAACAGTGAGCTTCCTGTAGGTAAAGATGAAATCGTAATCATGAAGTCTGCAACTGTTAAGGATCAGTTTGGGCCAGGATAGCCTGTAGTCATGAAAGCCATCAGTTGGAATGTGGTGGGAGATCAGAAACTAGGTAGTGACAGAAAGGACTGATGGACTCCTTGGATTTCTCTTTGCTTGGCATTTACACCCAGGACACATGCCATGGAGTGGTCCTCTAGGACTCTTGGGCAATGGAATTTGGGATACAGAGGACCTCAATAAGGCTGGATTGGGCTTCCTGCTTACTGGGGTGTGCCAAGTTTAAAATTATGTAAAATTTTAAGTGAAAATGAATAAATAGAGACTACAAATTGGTCCAGCTGTTTTATTATTTTTAGTAGTGAGATTATGACTCAAAAAAGATACATAGCTTGCCTACAGGGTCATTTGCAAAACCAGTATTCAAATCAATTTTGTTTGACACTAATAGTCTAACCTCTACATAACAAATGCACAAGACTTTACATTTTTCCAGATAAAATTATACATTAAGCAAAAAATCTATAAACTATCATTCACTAATCATAAAAATAATTTAAAACTTCATACAACTGTCATCATGCAATTATGGAAGAAAATAGAGTTGTTATATGTTCTGCGAAAAGCTCACACACATTTTATTTTATTCTTCAATGAATCTCAGTTACTAAATACCCTGTGCTTCCTTGAATTTCCTTTTATTTAATGAGACATTATTGTTTTGATGAAATGAAATAAAGGGTCATCAAATATTCTTACAATAGTTCCATTCAGAAAAGTAGAGCAATGACTTTTAATATCTATTCTATAATTTATTCTAATGTAACTAAAAAGGAACTCAAATTATTAAAATCCAAAATAATTCAATTACATAACAAACACAAAAAATATAATGTAATGAATAGTCACTAAATGACATTGCAAGACACAGTAGGGCTATAATGCTTATTGCAGTGTTCCAAAAAAGTGCTAAGCATAGTTGTAAGCACATATTTGTTGATAAGCACTACTGTTGATTGGGCTGGGGATGTAGCTCAGTGACAAAATGCTTGCCTACCTACCATGCACAAACCCCTGGGCCCAATTATTCCAAGAACTGCAAAAAAAGAAGAAATTACTGTTGATGATAGCCACCAAGTCCTGAGTATTTAGGGGTATTCATTGAATTGTTGAAAAAATTGTAAGAATTAAAAGTTATAAAGATATAAATCTTTTGAAGTAGTAAGTAAATGAGTTTATTTTATTCATAAGTATAGCTATATTTTCTAATTCATGAAAGATTTATATAACTAGAAAACTTAATGGAGGTGTTGAATTTTTATATAATTTAAATGGCCCAATAGAACCTAGTTTATAAACAGTTATCACAATGAGCTGATGTTAAATATTTATCCAACAAGTAGATAATTTATTATGCATGTGTTTGTACTTATATTTATTAGCTATGAGCAATATCAGGCTTTATTTAAAGCATAAAGTTTACAAATAAGGTCTTCACAGTAACATGCTACTAAAAAATAGAAGTAAGTCTGAGACAAAAGTCATTCACAGAGTGATGAGATCTTCTAGAAAGATTTCCACTCACCATTATCTTCTAGCTTCCATGGTTGCTATTTGTAAGTCATCCATTGACCTAATTGCCCTTCCCTTAGCAGTGTCCTGCAATGTTTCTCAAGGTACTTATACTTCTTTCTGTTGATAGTGTTCTTCTGTTTAATTTTGATGTTTGTGAATGTAATTTTCTTTGAATTTATCCTGATTTACTTTCCTTAGACTTCTATTTTTGAAGATTAGATAGTTTCTAATGCTTATATTTGTACTACTACTAGAAGTATTCAATTCAATCTCACCTTGAGTGACTCCTAGATTCTTTCAATCACTCCAGCAGAATCAAAAATGGAAGAGAGGTCATCTTGAAAAGATCTGTGGACATACCTCTTGTCTAACAAAATAATTTGCTTCTGATATACATTATGAGAGACTCATACAGTTCATAAGAATCTTATATCAGCAGAAACACTGCCAGTGTGGACTAAAAAGATTAGATTATGGTATAAATGAAACTGAAGCTGTGTTTGCTAGCTTTGAAAATGAAGACGTGGCCGCAAACTCAAGTGGCCTTTAGAAATTGAGAGCCATCTTCACTTTACAGGAGCAGGAACACAAGGTGTTCAATCCTACAACAATAAGAAAATGAATTTTGCCCAACAATCTGAATGGGCAAGAAACAAGTTCTTCCCTGAGTCTCTGCAAAGAAGCACAGCCTAACAACACATTTACCTTAACCTTGTGATGCTTATACTAGGCCGCCAACCTACAGATCTGTGAAAATTCTCAATCTTTGTCCAATTTTTGTTGTCTGATTTAAATACTACCTGTATTTAAGATAATACCTCTGTGATAATTTGTAAACTATAATTAGAAAATTAATTCAATATTAAAAACACATTTTTTTCTGCATCTATAATTCCAGTACTGAAATCTTTGTATATCTTTATTCGTATCGTATTTTGTCAGCTTTTCTCATGCATTTTTCCTTATACTTTGTAATTTTAAACTATTATTGCATTGCTTTAGAACTTTATCTTTGAAACACTTTAAATTTGGATTCACTTAGTGAAGGATTTATTTTGTTTCCTCCTAGTGACTGTGCACCTGGAACAATTCTAAATTATTGGATAAAGATTGTTGGACTGATATAGGGGAAATTTAATCCCAAACCTGTTAGATGTCAAATGTGCTGATCTTGTGATCCCATAACATTGAAGAATGAAGTCACAAACCAAAGGAAGAAGTAAGAAGAATTTTATCCAAATAATTTATACAGCAAAGTTGCAATGTGGGTGCAATGTGGTTCAAACTACAATCGACCTATATGATTACAAAGTATAGCCACTTACTTACATTGATTTAATAGGGAAACAAGTCACATAGCGAAGGTGAATGGAAACAAAAAAGACATTTTCAGAAAGGAAGTGGTGCCAATTACAGTACAATTCCAAGTTATTGTTTGTCTCTTAGGGAAGCATGAAGCCCTGGCTGTTGCATCTTTATCTTGAGGCCTGGCTTTCTTCAGATGTGCCTCCAGCCAAAATTCTGAGGTCTTTATTTTTGCGTTGACTTCCTTGATAGACCAATCCCCTTCTGACTGCATATTCATTTCCATCTAACTTTGCTGCCTATATTAGGACCAAAGAGGTGAATTCTGCAACCAAAGTTAAATCAATGCTAATTTGAATTTTTGAATCCTAGGGGCAGATTTGTGTGAACCAGGTAATGGCAAGATCTAGGTAAGTAGTTTTCCTTGCATCACTTCCATGGTACCTTCGTTTCTTATAGATGCCAATGTTGATTCTGAGAGTGCTGCCCAGATCCTGACTTTAAAATATTTTTCTATCAAGCTCAACTTAGGGTGGTGGCCTTAGCTGTACCTGATGGTCCCAATTTTGCATTTTCTTCCCATTGAGAGCTCCAGATTTCATTTCATTTTTATTTCCTTTGAATTCTTTGCTTTCTTTTTTTGCCAGATTAGCAAAGGAATTAAACAGCAATTTTTACAATCATGTTTTCAGAGTTTTCCATTTGTCAGAAAGGGGACCCCTCCCAGTATAAGTTTTAAACCTATCCTAATTTATTTTCAGAAACTGAAGTGACTCATTTTATTGCCTGTGCAAAAATATTTCATTATCTTAAATAAAAAACTGTCAAAAAAATAGCTTTTCCATTCAACTTGTTAATTCTTTAACAAGTACCACTCTTGATGGTTTCTGGTAGTTAAGGAACAAAATAGCAGACCACAGCAATAACTTTCACATTTTAAATCCCTACTTTCTGAAATACACTGATATACTGATGGCCTCATATGAAATACCACTTCAAGATAGAAATTACAGCTTCTTTTAGAGGTCCATGAACTAAAGATGCATATACTTCTGATGATATTTAGAAGCATTGATCTGTCTAGTCAATCTGGGTGAGTAAATCATCCTTTGGGCTCCCATAGCAGAGCCATCCATTTTACTGTAATAAGTTGTCTTCTTATCTGCTTTTAAGCTACTATCTTGTGGCCATCTTGAAAAGGGAACCATAACTGTTTTTCTTAATGGTTAGCTCAGAATGTAGTCTCTACTAGGTGCTGCTGAAATATTTCAGAAATGCATTCTATGAGTGAAGTAAAATGAGTGTTTTGGAAAGAAATTTATAACCATGCTGTACGTGTACTGTACTTTTTTACTATATTAAGAAAAAGTAGTGCTTTTTCTTTACTATTGGTCTCAGCATTTTTGAAAGACATCTCTCAAGATGAACTTGAAGCCTAAGGGTTGCCATTCTTTATATTTGTTTACTATCACATATTTTATGGGGGTTATGGATGAATATTTTGATTCTCAAATATAAGAGTTTTAATTTTTGTCAGAAGCATTGTTAACAGAATGATGGTAATACCACATTAAAGAAAGAAAAGGAACATGATCGGTAACAAATTGAAATAAATGTGTGCAAGACTTATGTTTTAGGTAATTTATGAAAGAAGTTTGATGATCACCACCAACACTGTCATTTTTGCCTTTGTGTCCCAGCAAAGCACATGTGCCTTCCTCTTTCCTCCCACTGATCAGATTAGGATTCAGCCATCATTTCATACAGTGGCAGAATTAGGTATCTCCAGTATTTCATTGTGGGTTTAGCTAATTGGTTATCCAATCAGATTTTGGATTATTTTACTAAACTATTAAAGTACGCAACACAGCCCCACATTTTGCAGGTATAGCATTAGAGATGGAGGATCAGTTACAAATCTGGAACAATCACACGGTTACCAACAAAGGAAATTCACACACCTCTGTCTACTTGAGTTACATGATCCGTTATATTTGCCTCAAACATGCTTCTTTCCCTCTACTATGGTGTTGTCTATATGCTCTTTCATGCTGTTGCTAGTGGTAATCATCTAGGAAAGTATGATTTCCTTCTCATCTTTCCTCCTACCAAAGTCTTTCCATGCTATCACTGAACACCTGTCTTTCCCAGGTAGTTTACATAGTTGTAGGAAATTAAAACTTAAGTGTCAGATGGACTGATGTAAAAGTGCCACTTACTGCTGCATAACCTGAGATACACCTCATACTCCTTTTGGGATGTGACAAATAATGATAATAAAAATTTTATGACATAAGATTGCTGGAGGCTTAAATGATATAAAGTATATTAGGTGCTTAGTACAGTAACTGAATTATATCAACATTAAGTAAGTAGTATTCATTTTGCTATTATTCTTATTAATAATTTCATGGTGTGTCTGTATCGTTCTAGCCTACACTGGGTTCTGTCCTCTCTTAACAGCGTAGTGATATTGAGTGCTGCACTATACTGTCAAATTGCCTTGTATGTTACATGGGTACTTGCAGTGAAGACACAAGCAATTCATCATGCCTTTTGATTATCTTTTTAAATAGAGAAATATTATAAAATATTACAGATGAAATAATACCACTGAGTGGACCAGAGTATTACTGGGCCCTCAACAGCTACAAAAATGATTGAATATTCCATTACATACATACTTTGTTACATATTTTATCCCTTAAAATTAATGTACACATGCAGATGTGGATAGCTTACCTTAGGATTGTTCTGAATTCAGCCTCAGAAATGATCCAAAGTGAATATCTACAAATCAATAATTATGAAGTTAGTTAGTTAACTTGAAGATTAAAATTTGTCTACTTTTAACAAAAAATTTTAGTTATGGTCTACAGAAAATCAGTTAAATTTTAATCCCAGAGAAGTCTTAAATTTCTTTTTTGAGTATTACAGCAAGATTATAGTACATTTTTAGAGTTCACTTACAAAATCAATAAATACATTCAAGCTAAGTGAGTTTGACCTTTTCTGATTTTTTCATAGCTTATTATGATTTACATCCAAAATGCCACCTTATTCAGCATTATTGACTTATATTAAAAATTGATGTTTCAAATAATACTATGATTCCACTGCTCAGTTTGTTCTATTTTATGATGCAGAACTATAAGAAAACTAGATTTAAGCTTTTTTGAAAACTGTGTGCATAGGTATAGATAGGAAGTAATACTTAAATCAGCTGAAATATTGCTATGTCACAAAATTCAAGAATTAACGATTTCTTATGTGTCAAGACAAAGATTTCATCTAACAAGTATTCTAAAATATTTATTCTCACATGATGACTAATGAAAAATTTATAGAAGGAACAGAAAAAAAGCTTCAGATTTCCAAATCTTGGTTACTTGGATAATTTTCATTGCCACTCTAATGGAAAAACACTCTTTTCTCCTGAGAAAACTTAAAATCAGATGCAGAAATCAAAATATAAACAGGTATTACATAAATCAATAGAGACCTATTCTGGCTCTAATAGAGAACATTTGAGAAGACACAGTGTCCACACAGAGAATTCAATTTAGGGCCCTTTGTGTGTCTCTGTCCACCTAACAATATTGCTTCTGGGTTTCTCTATTTTGTACTTTAGTTTGGTGACTCATTTCAACCCAGACACTGGTTAAAACAAAATTAGTAGAACAATCAAATTTTATGGAAGGCAGAAATAACAAAGACCATCCCTCCTTTAGCTCATATGAGGTACTGAAATAACATTTACATCATTTTTTGTGCCTAAATCATGAAGAAGAAACAATAGTTTCACATACAATCATTAAGAAAGAAAAGGAAAGTTTATTCAGAATTCTGTGACACATATCAACATATAGCTGAGGCCAGTTTCAGTGGACAAACTTGAACTGAGGTTTAATTTTTCCATTTTGAATAGTCAAGACAAATATCCAATGGGACAGAACCCAAGTGTGAAATGCATGAAAAGAGACAAACTGTCTCTTCTATATTCACCTATTGATTCAACTACATCTTCCAAAACAGGTAACTGTTAGGTAAACTAGGACCATGGTTGCGAATGGCGTATTATTTTATAGGATCTTATTTTTATAGAACAATGATTTTAGGCACAAATTTTAGAACTTTTACTGATAAAAACAGCCAGCTCTACAGCACCCATGCCTTAGGATCACCACCACTGTTATAGGATAGTACTTTCATAGAATCTTATTTTTAGACTACAGTTGGGTTTGAAACATTTTCAGGAGAAATATAGATGAATCAAAGATCTTAGGAATCCAGACCAGATTCCAAAGTCAACATTTTTAAATTTGTTCCAGAACCACATCTGCTTTGGGGAGAGTTAGACTTGTAGCCTAATAACAAGGGCAGGACCAGACACCAAAACCTAATTGCTGCGAACTGTGCTGATCTTCAAAAAACTTTCATCAGTTAGCCAAATGTATGCTATTTTACTTTGATTGTTGCAGCCCTTTGATAAGCAGATACCAAATACAAATGTCACCTTTGTATTCAATGTCTTTTAAAAATAAATTTAACTTTTCCTCTCAGTTTTATTTAACTTTAGGGATTTTGCTATATTGAATTCCAGAAGTATTTCTTGACTGCTTTATGATATATATATATATAATTTCCATTTCATGATGACTCAAAATAAGCACATTTAAAAGGATGTGTTGTTATAACAAACTTCTTAGAGGATGTACTTATAATTAGGTTCCATCCCTGGCCATTGTTAATTCAGAACCTTGGAAGGCTCAGTTTAAGAGAAACCTCTTAAGACTTGCTGTTTATTCTCTTATTCCATAAGTAATTATTTCTTTAGGTTTAGATACACATCCAAATGACACCAGAGAGCTGGCCTTTAAATTACAAGCTTTCTTGGTAAAATTTTCAGTAACAAGTAGAATAAAGTTGAGGAAAGTTAACTTCTTATTAATCTTGAAGAATGAGAAGTAGCACACAAAAAGAATTATTAAATAATTCTTGAGTTATTAAATAATCTAATCCCCCTCCAAAAGAAAACAGATGAGAAACTGAGAATAAGATTTTCTGATGAACCCCATAGGTGACTTTGACATTTTGTTTGAGGAACTAAGTCTTTACAATGAAAATGTTTTTCTTTCCTTGATGAGAACTTTTATCTTTCACTTGCAAAGCTTTTTCTGACATATATTAATTTCCAGCATCAATATATTGAGCTTTGTGTCTATTATCAAGAAAAATAAGGGTTACCAGCAGCATCACAATAGTCAATCTGATAAGCGGCATGGTTAATAAGTAACCAAATGGAGGTAGAAGACAAAGTGTGAATATGCTGGGTAAATAAAAGATTCATATCTTACTCAGGACAAAGCAGGATGACCTGAAATTTAATCAGGCTACTCAGAACAGGGCATGATTTAAAACTCATGATTTATTTCCAAAATTTTTCATTTGCTATTTTCTAAATATGGTTGATTAAGACTTAAAAAAAAAAAGTGAGATGCCAGATAAGAGGGCATACTGAACATGTAACATTAGCCTCTTCCTTGCCTTTAAATTCTAGGAAAAATTTGTTAGCATGAAAACACAGAAAGATTTTAGAAAAATTCAAGATACATTTGACAAGATTTATTAATTCTATATTCTTTTATTTTTGGATGTAAGGAATGGAAAAACATGGAATTAAAGATACAATGAAAGTTCTAGCATGTTTGATTATGTATGGATGTGAGATTTAAGATTTGAAGACAGAGTCTCAATGAAGAAAGAAAATGACAGTTAGAGTTCAATGACAAAAAGTAAAGAAATATAAAAGAAAACTTAGAATCTGTACCTGAAATTAAGAAAGAGGTCAAGGCTAGAGTCAAGTGTCTGGCTGCTATTTTTGCTGATATGTAAAAGTTAATGCTGTGAGAATTACAGAAGATAGTGGGGAAAACTAGGGCTGGGAGAAGCAAGACCAATGAGAGCAGCAAAAACACAACACTGGAGACATGTTGTCAGCGACAGGGTATGACAAATCAAAGGTGGGTTACTGATATCAAAACTAAAAAGAAAATACCCAAGGGAAGGATGTTGCCAAGAATGTCACCTACTTTGAAGAGTTTGAAAAAGATAAAAACTAGAGAACTAATGCAGCTAGCAACGTAAGAGTGACCAGTGAGCTCCACATAGTCAGCTCGGCCCAACTGCAAAGATAAACAAGGGGGCTGGAGATGTGAAAATGCTGTGAAAGTTGTTTCTTAACAGAGAGCTAAAACAGGAAATGAGAAAGAAAGGACAGAGGAAAGACTGCTTTGTTTCATCTTTTTTCATTTCTTAAATAGTCCATGCACCTTTCCTAAAGTTGAGAAAGAAAGCATCAATTAATGTGATAAAAATATAGCTTGAGTAACTGGCCTCACAGCGTATCCAAGAATTTCAAACTACAAATCAACAGTGGCTACAATTAAAATTCCGTCCTAGTTTTCTCTTAAAACAAAAACAAAAAGCTGATATTGAGATATAATTCATAAGACATAATTTATAATTTGCAGAATACTAAACTAACCCATGTTAAGTGAATGGTTCAAAGAATTGTATTTTTCTAGAGACCTCACTCATATTTGATGTGTCAAATAGTTGAAACAACTGGAATTCTGGGTCTTAAGGTCTTAGAGGTTGCAGGAACTCAATCGTGAGTCCCAAATGCATATTGGCTAGTAGAGCACAGGGACTAGAATGTCAGGCCATCTTTAATAAAAGAGAACAGTCACAGAGAACAAAATAATAACTAAAAATTATCAGTTTTATAAAGTACAATAGCATTACAGTGCATCATGTGGAAGGAGGCAAATGCTATATATAGTTTTTGCATTTACAATAGATAATTCATAAGCCACACTATAATAATCAATTAACTTTTGTTTTATAAAATGAAGAATTTATTTGTATCTACAGTTGACTCATTAGTAACATAGCATTTTTATGCTATGTTACAATACATTTTTATACCCAAGGCTTGTTTTCATTTGTTTGCTTTTATTTTTGACAGTGCTTCCCAGAACAAATTTTTTTCCTATTTCAAGAAAGCACTGTCTTAGTTTTTGTGTTTAGTGTAGAACTTATGCTACAATAAAAATTCATAAATAACAAAATTTTTCATGTAGGTTTCCTGTAATTTTTTTTAAAACTCATGGATTTACTTATTCACACACTCTAGTTTCTAAATGCTGATTTCCAGACTTAAAGACTTAGTACTTTACATGTGATTAGAAAAAAATATTTTACTAGTGAAGTAAAACAGTTAATAAAATAAAAATAAAGATGAGTAATGGACTCTTTACAATAGTATCTATATATGTTACCCTGTATCAGGACATTTGACAGATATGTAAGTACAGAAGCTCAATTTCTTTGAAAATATAATGGAGAAAAGAACGACAGGACTAAAACTAAACTATGCAAGAAACTGAGTTTCTTGGTAATTGTATCCTAGATTTAAATTGCCTCCCAAATTAAGATCTAAAGAAAGACACATACTATGAAAATACCTACTAAGGGGGTTGAGGGGTAATTGCACTCTTCATTGGAATGTGTTAGCTATTCTTCAAATACAGTACCTAAATTTATGGAAGATTTTCTCTTTCATACATTAGGCTGAAAAATACATATTCTTATTAAATTTTTTTTTAAAGTCTTCTTCAGATTTTGCTCCACTTGCTCTCTCAGGGATTTTAGTAAGCTTTGATTTTAAAAAGCTAGGGAAACATGAAAAAATAATCTAAAAGTAAGATATTAAGATCATGATTTAAATGTTACTTATCATAATGAAAAAGATCCAATAATAGCTAAATCATATTGAGATAAGAGTTAAATGTGTGATTTGTGTAGATAATCATGAAATTAGACTGCATAGAAAACAGGAATTCTTTTTCAAAGTACAGACTTTATCACATTAAGTATTTGTTAATTTTTCACAAAAGTTGGCAATTGCATGTCTTGGTTTTCTCACTGGAAATTTTCACCAACTCAAATACATTTCCTACCATTGTTATTTTACTAGATGTTTCCTTGAGAGAGTGTACATTTCCCTCCCATGGATGTCAGAACTACTGATCCATTTCTTCTCTTAAGCAGAACATTCAAAAATGAATTTTAGTTTTTGAAATTGTCCTCAAACATTTTAATCATTAATGCCTTCCTTATAGTGCCATTCTAACTATAGAAAACTCATTATGCTTGGGAATCTTCCAAGCAAGATTTTAAAATCTGAATCTCTTTTCATCACCAATTCTTACATATGGATCCTACTTTTCAGAAAAGTTGGTGTCCAATTTTTCGACCTCATCTGTCTTCTCTGATCAGCTCAGCCCACATATGTCAGCCAAGTCATTTTCTTATCTTGCAGTTTCAGTTTGCAATTACATATTACATATTTATGTGTGCATAAAAGTCTTCCTGGCTTCTCCAAACCAGTAAAAATTATTGACTTTAAATTATACTTATAAAAGATGAAATTTTCCTTTTAAAAACAGACAAGGAAAAAAATCAAACAAAAATCTGAAAGTCTGAATTGCTAAATTAGAATATTTGTAAAATATAGATATAGACAGGTAGATCTAGTTATATATATATTGATATCAATATCAATATAGATATAGATAGGCAAATACAGTTAAAATCTTATAGAAAAGATACTAAAGTTATTAACAAAAATGTACTGAGCTTGTTCTATGTACCAGATATTTCTAGGCATTGAAAATACAGTAATGATCAACAAAAATGATTCAAATGTCTTTACTTTCATGAAGTTTAAAATTTAGACAAAAAAAGTGATAAGTATAATAAAAATTAGTTCTATGAGGATTGCATTAGATCAGACCATATCTGCAGTCCTGGGTCCAACATGAAATTTAAAATGTGTATCATGTAAGCCTCACTTGCTGACACACTGGTTTGGAATTGTGTTTTGTCTTCTGTACAAGATTTGCTTATGAACAAGAATCACGTCTAACACTTGCCACAAATAACTTAGAATGCAACGTACAATAAAATGTAAGTTTAAAACCCACAATTTTAAAATGAATAATACTGAGCACCTTCCTAAACCTAATACTTTTAATGTAAGTTTCGTTTTTGGAAATCTCTCTCTAGATTCATTTGGTTCATCCACCACATAGGCTTTAACACATTTAAGCCAATAAAATGTGATGACTATTAAAATCATTTCCTAAGTCTCCATATCTGTCTTACTTTTCTTGTTGCTGAGACAAAACACCCAACACTCACAAGTTAGGAGAGGAAAGGTTTATTTAGCTCATATTTTATAGAGATTTCAGTCCATACCCCATGGTTCTGAGGCAAAGTGGCACGTGGTGGAGGGGCAACAGTTCATAATGGTGGAAAACACAAAAGCCACAAGCAGAGAGAGAGAAGCAAGCCTCTTTCTGTCCCTTTTTTGTATCTACTTTATCAGCCTTAGGGTGGTTGTAGCACTGACACCCTTATTCCTAGCACTGGACCATGAATCAACTGCAAACTAGTTTCAGCCACCTCCAAAACTCTGCCTCTCCATGACTGCATGATGCTTTGAGGGGGCATCCAAACACAGACCACAACCATATCTCTTCTTACATTTTCAAAAATAGATGTGGCTTTTCAAGAACTTGAAAGGAACGAAAGTATCTGAATCTTCACTGTTGCAGATGACGAATGAATGTAGCAATAAACATTAAATGACTTAACTACCATTTTCTCAGAAGCAAAGTGCCAATTCAGTCAGCAAAATAAGAGTAGGGTATAGGATTTCATCAAATGTTTGATCATCAGTCTATCCCACACAGTGAACCTGGAATTCAGCTTTCTTTAATTCAAGTATTAATTTTCATGGAGTTAGAATTTATTTATTTAAAATTTATTGAAGCCATTATTTTATACAAATATTAATATTCTTGGAATATGGTGACTGCATTGTATTCATCTTTAAAAAGGCAGGTGTATCAGCCAAAGCAATGTTTATGTACTTCTGTTTGTGAACATCAATTACTAAAAGTTTGTTTTACATGTTTACTTGTTGGTTGGTAAATATTTTGAATATTACTCTTGGGTGATATAAACATATTGTCAGGTCTCCAAATTAGACCCCTGCCCAACTAGGAGAGAAAAAACTCCCCAAGCAGATGTGTTATTCACACCTGGAGGAGTACAGCATCCAATAGGAAGCTGACAGCTTCACCACACAGTTCAACCAGCTAGCAGCTGCCTCACACAGCTCAACCTGCAGAGAGCTGATTGCATATAAAAACACAAGAGACCTGCTGTGCCTTGCAGCACTCCCTGTGCCCAACACTGCCCAGTCTATCACCTAGCCTTAATCCCCTACTCAGAGATCCAAAACTTTGCACCCTCCTTGGCAATGCCTCCCTCCCCTGCCTAAACTCCCCTATAAAAACATGCTCTTACCCCTTGCTCAGGATGTCATGGTTTATGTGGGTGGCTCCCAGGCCTCATGTATTTGCATTGTGCATTTGTGATTGGTTCATTGACTAGTGCTTGGATTGGTGGTGTCAGTGCTACACCCTCCTAGAGGTGGAGCCAGGATGTGATGTAATGGCAGGAAGAAGGTGTGTCTCTCTTGGCCGTTCCCACTTGCTGTTTGCAGCCGCCATGAACTGCGGCCCCACCATGCCCCCCTGCCTTGGGGCCAACTGAGTATGGACTGAAACCTCCAAAAAGTGTAAGAAATAAACCTTTCCTTTCTCAACTTTGGGCATCAGGTATTTTGTCTCAGCGATGAGTGAAAAGTAACTAAGACAGAATTTAGTACCGAGAGTGGGGTCATTGCTGTGACTACACCGGACCATGTTTTTTCAAGAGGCTTGGAAATGACTTGTGAGCAGAGTTTGGAAAAGTTCAGACTTGTCACCTGAATACATAGAGCTGGAGCAGCTGAGGCTGTTCTGTAGAGGAGATTCTGGTCAGAGCTCAGGAGACCAGAAAGCTGACAGAAAGCCTAATAGTAAAGATCAGGCTTGTGAGGTTTCTGCTGGGAAGGAGGACTGTATTGGTTGTTGGACTCCCTACGATGTGTGTTATGGCTTGGCAGAAAGTTTGTCTGCATTTTGCTCATGCCCAGAGACTTTGCCTGAGACTGAGATTAAGGGTAATGGACTGATTAATCTGGCAAAGGAAATTTCAAGGCAGTCAAAGGTTGAGGCTGTGGCATGGCTATTGTTGGGGGCTTTTAGCCAGATCTATGTTGCTAATCAAGAACAAAGAGCCCAGCAGGATAATTTAAAACACTGTGAGTTTGGCCAGAAGGAAAACTCCAGTCAAGCTGTGGATTGTAACCATAATGCTGAGACTTGGATTGCTGAGAAGAAACAAAGACATAAGAACGATGGCCACCAGGCATCCCAGGAAGCAGCAGGTCTTCACCCTTTGCAGCCTCCAAACTG
>PVJX010033426.1:0-19674 GCA_004027295.1 Dolichotis patagonum | reverse complement strand
GAGCTCCAGCTGGCTACCTGCCCCAGGGTGCTCAGCACTCCCCAGTCCACCAGGGTCAGCTCCTGGAGCTCTCGCTCTCCTAGACCTATTAAGAGCCGGCCCAGCTGCAGAATCTGCTCAGGACGGAATCCTCGAGGGGGACCCCACAGCTGGGAGGAAGACAGGAACAAAGTGAATGGGAAAAGCACTGGACGAGCAGGCAGAATGCTGGGTCTCAACCCTGCCTCTGACCTCAGCAGTGGAATTCTCAGCAAATCATTTGTCTTCCTTTAGTTTTCCTCCACTGTAAAATCGTTCCTATGACTAAAGGGTTATTGAAAGACCCTAGAGTATCAGAAAGACAAGCAAACTCCACTCCATAAACTCTGGACTTCTGTGTGTAACATGCTCCCTGATGTGCATGTTAAAATGCAGATGCTGAGGCCCCAAACAGAGATTCTTAGACTGGTGTTGTACCCCAGCACCAGTATTTTAAAAACCTGCTCCCTAGATGATGTTGATACTAAAAGTTGATAACCGCTTCTCTAGTCCCTCTGTTTGTGTACTAACTCCATTTCCTCAATATTGGTCCCCTCTGACCTACTTGTGATCCAAACCCTCTGTTTTCATCTCCCAACTCTCCCTGACTCTCTCCCAACTCTCCATTCCCTTGTGTCCACATCATGCCTAACCAACTGCCTCCTGTTTCCCGCTCTAACTGCTAGTGGCTTCCCCATCCCTAACCTTCTTTGCCTTGCCCATGGCTGCCTGTAGTTCCTCAGGCCCAAGCCCTGGATCTGCTGCAAACAGTGCCAGGCAGTCCTCAAAGTCTGAGAGTTCCGTGTCTGCAACCTGTGTCGCAGACCAGGCTGCTGGGAAGGTCCCTCGGATGTGTGCACAAGTTGGTACAGGCTCTGAAGGGGGAAAGCAAGCACAGGGGGTCAGAGTTGTTAAATTATGCCTAGAGAGATGTCTGGAGATGAAATGACCCTTCCAACCTTTGTAAGATGGAGCAGTTTAAGCAGGGATAGTTACAGGATGAGATTTATAGGGTTTACAGCAGTGGTGTCACTGAGACCACTGGCCTCATAGTGTCTCTATCCTTCTAAGGATCTTCCCAGCAGGAAGCTCCCTGCTTAGCCAAAGCAGAGCTGAGTCTATTGATAAGAGAACAGGAAAATAGAGTTCTAGGCTAGAAACCTAATGAAAATACCTTGGTATTAAGATACCAAGATGGACAAGATACTCTGGCAATCACCTCAAAAGCCCATAAAGAGAAGGTTTATAAATTTGGTCCAAGGTTATGCCACACCTTGATACTTTCTCCTGTACACTCTGCTGGATACATGAGTATTTAGGTAGCCTCACCCGGAAGATCCTCAGCAGCTGGCCGTACAACCCCAGCTACCAGGGCTGCTTTCTTGGGAGCAAGCTGTGGTCTCCCACACAGCTGTCCAGCTCTGCTCTGCTCCCAGCTCTGCTGCTTTTCTAGAAGCCTTTCCAGGGTCTCTGGGCTCAAAGCCTCCTGCATAAGAAAGTAGAAGGATGGGGAGAGATCTGAATAGGCCAGGGCCAGCTGCTGCAGCTGTAATTCCAAACCCTGCCTGTATTTAGCAGTCCTCCCCAGATCCAGGGTGTATTTCCCGTGTCCTCCTTGGGCACAGGCAGTTCACTGATCCCCTGTGCATTTCCTCCCTCGTGCCCCTTACCCTGGGGATCAAGGAAATAGCCTCAGTAGACAGAGTGAACACTAGGCGTCCAGCTTGCTCTACTTCATCCCGGCTCCACAATTCTGGTTTCCTAAAGGACAAGAAGATGATCATATGCTGGGAGCTGAGGGGACCTTGAGGCAAAGAGCACAGAGTGGAAGTGGGGATTCGAGCTCCTAGGGACATTAAGCCTAAGGAAGGGAGTAGTTGAGGGACTGGGTGTAGGAAAAGTTAGAATCTGAAATTCCCAAAGGTCCATACCCAAGAGCGGGCTCCTGCAGCAGCAGCCGTCCCAGCTCTGTGGCAAATGTTTCTCCCAGGCAGAAGCCCTGCAGCTGAATGAGATGGGACAGCAGGATCGGTAGAGGGATCCGTCGTACGCTGTCTGTACCCAGAAATCCGACCAAAGGGCCCAGTGTTTCCAGCACTTCCTCTGAGATCGGGGTCTCCATTGGAACCTGGAGAGGGGCATCAGGTCTTGGGCAGTGCATCTCTGACCCAGTGTACAAGGCTGGTTAATCAAGACACAAAGTCCCTTGACCTTGCCTCCCTCCTGCCCCCAACTAAACCTAGGATGCTCACTATCTTTGTTCACTTTCTTAAACAGTGAATGAGTCCAGATAGATGCAAGGCAGAGGACTAAGAGGTAGGATCCCAGGATGTTCTTTTGAACCCTAAGCTGTCTGGATTAGAACAAAAGAGCATGTTACGGAGGAACAGAACTCAGAGGCAGATCTAGAGGCTGAGGCCCTTATGGATAGGAACATGTTTGTCAGCAAGAAGGGGCTTGGGCCTGGAAGACAGGCACAGATCACTGTCGGAGGGGCATGCACTGCCAAGGCAGCAGCTGTGAGTCCAGTAGGGTGGGCTCTTACCAGGTTCTGCAGTGCCCTCTCTGCCAGCGCTGCCTGGTGGAGAGGGGTCAGTGCCAGCAGCTGCTCTGGAGCTCCTTGTACCAGCTCTACCACCAACATAATGGAGTCATTGGACAGTCTGTCCATCAGCGGGATCCTGGGACAGTAATTGGACAGCAGGGACACTCAGTCACAACTCAGCCAAGTTGAGCATTGACCTCAGAACCTCACATTCCCCACACAAGATGTAATACAAGATCAAGTGCTGTGACCCTGGGCTGGCACTGATATTAAATAGCCCTGAGCTACTTATCACCACATTTGCAGGAAGAAAGCATAGAGAGTGACCTATTTCAAGTTTTCTGAAAAAAATAAGAAGCAATCGATCTAATGGACTGACAAGCTCCAGATACTAAGTATCATTGAAATTTTTCTTATGCCTCCTTCACAAATGAAGAATTTGAGTTTTTCAAATTCATGGCCTGGGATCTTTTTTTTTTTCTATCTTGGCCACTGGATTTCTCTAAATTATCTCAGGGAACTAGGATATTTAAATGGATTTGAATGGCATTAGGGAAAAAAGGGCTTTGGCCCACAAATCTGACATCATGCAGTCTATACAGGGTTGTCAATTCTGGAAAGGGGCCAAATTGCACAAGAGCCAAAGTCTGTGCCTATAAAACGTAAGGATGGAGTAACCCGCTTCTGCCATCTCCAAATCCCCCAGAAGACTGCAACCCCAGCCTTGTCTACCTCTGACTTGTGGCTCAAATGGAATGGGGAGAGGGTAAAAGTGAGAAAAGAGGCACATGAGTGAGACACCATAAACCACTGGACTGTCTGGGATGAAGAAGTATTAGATCTTTTCTCTCCCCAGTCCGTACTTGAATCTGCTCTACAACATTTTAGGCTTGTGGGATTCAGTTTAGGCTTGGATAGTGCCAATCATCATGAATTCACTACTTCCATTTTCCTTATATCATGCAAAAAATCTGAGTTTAACTCATTAATCTTAGTCGTATCCCATGGAACCATTTATAATTTTTACTTCGCAGCCCCTCAGCAATTTGAATGCATTTATCACATATTTCATAATTTTCTCTTTATCCATTCTACTGAACACAGTGCTCTAAGCAGCCTAAAATTCTCTAGGGCAGAACTGGACCATTACCTCTCTCATTTCATACTCCATGAATGAGGTCTGGGTTATATTAAGATTACTTGGCAGGCCACAGTAGTGTCACCACCCTCTGCTATCCCATGGTGGGATCATTTGAACAGAAGCCCATGCTTTGGGCTATGAATGATGACCAGGAGCCCCCAGACACAGAATTCCTGTTGAGTATTTCCTAAGGGCAGATCTACTCTCAGTTGAGGTTAATGAGGATCCATCATCTTCAGATATAGCATTTAATGTAAGTTCAGAAGTATTTTGGTGTCAAGTCTGCTCAGTTCTGGCCCCAGGGTGGTCAGTTCTGGCTCTGGCATTGTCATCCTCTGCCATAGTTCTGCCCAGATGCAGGCCCTCTGTAAGACAGGGCAGTAAAGAAAGCCATAACCAAGCTGAGCCAAGTGGGTAGGGTTCTGCACCCTGGGTCCCAGCCTCCTTTCTCCCACTTATGCTCAAGCCCCCACCCACCAGACTCCCTTGAACCCCAGTGGGCAGTCAGTAAAGCATGTATACCACTTGCAGAAAGTCTGCTGTTGAGCTGATCTGTTGCAGAAACTTGCAGGCCATGCCCTCTGCCTGGTTGCCTAGATCCCTGTGGGTGTGTGAGTGAGTAGGTGGCTGCACCCCTTTTGCTCCTTGATATCAGTACCCCCCAGCACAAGGACAGATGCTCACTTATGGTCATTTACAGTTTGAGGGCTGTTTCTACATAGACCAACTCATTGGCTTCTCAAACATTATTACTGTTTATCAGAGAAGAAAATAGATTCACACAGGTCCAGTGACATTCCAATTTCAACCTTCCAGAAGTATGGTGAACTGAGACTACAAGCATGTCTTCAGATCCTGGTCCTTTTTCAGCGATTTCTGGTAAAGTAATAGCCATATATTCCTGCCTATTCTTGTTTGGCCAATGGCTCTGAAGTCACCTTGAATTAAACTAATAATAGCAAATATCTATTCAGAGTTATTATGGGATTATTGGTATGCATGCTACACCTGCACTGGGGCAGGTGGCCTGCATACACTGTAAAGGAATTCGCTGCCTTGATCCTCTCTTTTTGCTCTTGCTGCTTTTGCAGTCTTATGGCTGCCATGAACTGTTGCTCCTCTGCCATGAGCCACTGTGTCTTGGAGCCAGCTGATTATGAACTGAAACTTCTACAAACTGTGAGCTAAATAAACCTTTCCTTCCTAAATTTTGAGCATTGGATATTTTGTCTCAGCAATGAGAGAAAAGTAACCAAGACAAAATTTGGTACCAGAGGAGTGGGATCATTGCTGTGACTATACCTGACCATGTGGTTCAAAAGCCTTTGAGAATAGATTGTGGGAAGACTTTATAAAGCTTTGGAGATGTCACTTGAAACAGTAGAGCTGCAACACTTTAGGATGTTTTGTATGGGAGATACTGGTTAGAGCTCAGAAGAGCAGAAGACTGATATAAATCCTGCCAATGAAGTCCAAGCTTGGAAGGTTTCTACTGGAAAGAAGACAAACACTGGTTGTTGCTCTCCAGAAAACGTGTGTTATGGCTTAGAAGAAAATTTGTTTACATTTTGCTCATGTCCAGAGATTTTTCCTGAAACTAAGATTAAGGGTGACAGATTAAACTGGTAGAAAAAATTCCAAAGCAGTCAAATGTTGAAGCGGTGGTATGGCTGTTATTGGAGATTTTTAGCCAGATTTACATTGAGAATCAAAAGAAAACAGCCCAAGCCACGGCCACCCCAGAGCAAGAAGCAACAGCGTTTCCTGAGATCCGCGCCATGTTGGAACTTAGGGTGCTGAGAAAACGAGTGTCCAGGCTGCCGCCCTGGTAAGTGGCTGTGAGCCTACTGGTGTGCAGGTTGAGAATCAAACGTGCCATCTCCCACCCCCCACCTCCCCACCGCCCATCCCAGTTAGCAAGTGGGAGCCAGTGATCTGAGCATCTCTTGGGAGGTTGACCATATGTAATATATCAAATAAGGAGAATTTCCTTCTACTATCTCTTTGAAGGCAAATATTTTTATTGCCGTTTTGCTTTTTCCTGATTAATGGTATTGCTCTGTTCAATATTCTGTTTTGGTAAGTTCTATAATATTCTGTATTTCTTTTGATTTTGCTATACCTGATTGAAAGAACAACTATTGTGAAAGTAACAAGACATAAATTGTACCTATTACCGTTATCCCGGTAACCTGCTGTGAAGTTTTGTACCAGTTTCAATACACAGTCTCAATTGGCTTTATTCTATCCTGCTCTGTTTTATATTACTACCTCCAAGTTAATAGAACATGAGAAAACAATGTAACAAAATACCTCCCCAAACTCCCAACTCCACCAAAGCTGATCCATTGGGGCATGGATGAGGAGAAACTCAAAAACAAAACAACAGAATTGTATTAGGTGATTAAAAAGGAAATAACAACAAAAAAACAGATCAGTAAGATACTAAGCAAGCTAAAACATGATATAACTAAACAGATAATGGACTTAAAAAGCAAAAGGCAGAAAAGAAAGTGCTCTAAAGGATATAACTGCATGTATGTTTAGGTGTGTAGGATTGATAACCGTATTATCAAGTTTTTGTTGGATTGTTGAACAGAACTGTTTGAATGTCCACTTTGTATGCTTTAATTTTGTAACATGAACAACCATTTCTAAGAGGACAATATGGAATTTATCAACTAGTGATTTCTTACTTTTGTTTTGAAGTTCTGTATTATTTCTACACTTTTTTCTGTTTTCCTTTTTTTCTCTTTAAATAAAATTTAAAAAAATTTTTTTTAAAAAAGAAAACAGCCCAGCAGGAGGATTTTTAAATGCTGTGAATTTGATCAGAATGGAAGCTCCAGTAAAGCTATGGACTGCAAAAATAGAGCAGAGATCTCGATTGCTGATAAGGAACCAGAGAATAGGAAAGATGGGCTAAGGGCATGACAAGAAACACCCTTCACAACCTCAAAACTGCAAAAGTAAAAGACTTTGCTTTGAGGAAAAAGCCACAGAGTGTTATATTTCAGAATGGTGGCAGCATAGAAAGTTTATTCCCCTAATAGAATTCAGAATGCTAAGCAATTTGGGGACTCAAGCCCTACAACAAAGAGAGAGAAAAGCCTGACTATTGCTCCACCTGGCAGCAGACATTGACATCATCCATGTGACACTGGATTTCAGTGCATGCAGAAAGCAAGAGTTCTCAGGCTTAAAAGGGATCTGCCCAGATTTCCAAAGAAGGCCTGGGGGGCCAGGTAATGTTCCCCTGAGACAGCAGTGTTTAAAATTGTGAAGGAGAAACCAAAGGTACAGTGGAGACCCCAGAAGTTTAGAAAAGCCTGAAACTGGATCATCTGAGGAAACCTACAAGGATGGAACTAAGACAGTGCAAGAGAGAAGCTATGGGAGTTACAACAACCAGAAAAGCTATAAAGGTGGAGCCACCCGAGTCTTTTGGAGCTTACAACTTGCCACAGGTTACACTGGATGGTGAGCATGAAGCTACAGGACTTAATATTTGCCCTGCTGGATTTTGGACTTGTTTTTTTCCCAATCCTTTGTATTGACTTGTTGGTATCTTTTGGAATGATCATCTTTATCTTATGCCATTGAATATTGGAAGGGTTTAACTTTTTATTTATAAAAGGGCTCAAAGCTAAGAGTTTAGCTTAGATATTGGAGGAGATTTGAGACTTGGACTTTTCAGCATTGCTGAAACTGTTGGAACTTTGGCAACTCTTAGAGATGGATTAAAATGCCTTTTGCATAAAAGGATGTGCTTGAGCTTGGGAGGGCCAGAGGAGGAATGTTATGGTTTGTGTTTAGATGTCCCCTCAATGCCTCATGGAGTTGTGGGACTGGGCTTCTACATTCTGTGGCTGATTCATGGTCCAATGCTGGCATTATGGGTGTGAATGCTACATGCACCCTGGGGCAGGTAGCCTGGAAACAGTATAAGGGAGGGAAGGAGGCTTGCTGTCTTGTTTCTTCCTTTTTGCTCTTGCTGATTTTTCAGTCTTCTGGCTGCCATGAACTGTTGCTCCTCTGTAAGCTGTCTTAGAGCCAGCTGATTATGGACTGAAACCTCTACAGACTGTGAGCTAAAAAAATCTTTCTTTCCTAAATTTTGGGCATCAAGTATTTTGTCTCAGCTATGAGAATAAAGTAGCCAAAACTGTTAGTATCTGTGGGATACCCATAGGAGTCATGCCACTGACTCTCACTACATAGCAGAGAAGTGAAGAAGATTCACATACCTGGGGAAGGTTGAGATGATGATCTTGATAGGAGAAGAGAGGTGTGGACCTGCTGACATTGGCCAACAAGGGTGGTGGGAAGTACATTAGGTTGGAGCAAGAATGGGGTGAGTGCTGAACGGTCAGTGAAGAAGGAACTGGGACACTAATGGGGAGGGAACGAGAGATGGGAGGATAGGAGAGGTGGAAGAGGGAAGAGGATAAAGAAGAGAATGAAGACGTGCTCTGTACATGTACCAACTGCTCATTGGGGATGCAAACATTGTACACTGAAAATATATACTAATAAAATACAAATAAATTAGTACATATGAATTCATCAGTGTTCACTAGACAAACATATTTTATACAAGATATATAAATATATAAGGATTTACAAGGTAGGCTTATAATAACCACCTATAGAATCAGGTATGGAAGAGTGCAAAAGTTTTGTTTGTGCAGTAGAGATATAAAGAATATAGTCAAAGTTTGAAGGCCTCCACTGTTGAGTCCTGTGCAAGTCTGTATCTGGAGGCTGAAGGGTCTGCCCCAAAACCCAAGAGATGAATCCAAGGTGAAGATGAAGTCAAAGGTGAATCCTGGAGCCCCTCTGAAGACACAGAGACAAGCTTTCCTTCTTCATTTCTCTTTTATTCCATTCAGGCCACAAGCCTATCCAGGGTGGATCTTTCTTAAGTAAATCCCTTCAGCCACAACAGAACTATGCTAATCCAATTTAGTTGGGTGTTTGTTACTCAAGTGGGCACAATCAGTTAACTATCACAATATGCACACATACATACATACGTACACATTTGCATATCCTGACTTTGGGCAGCCAACAGGAAATAACAACTCTGAGTGCAAGAAAGCAAAATGAAGATTTACACAAGGAACGAGCTCTACAGTGAAGGAGATGAGAGACTGATAGCAGGACAGAGATGCAAGTCTACCTGGTGTGGCCCAGCCCAGCTCAAGGAGAAAAGCCTTGGACCACATCATTCCCCACAAGAGGCACTCAACGGACTTCACCCTCCTCTTCAATCAAGTTACTCAAACTGTGCTCTAGTCCCTTCCTCTGGTCTATGAAAGCTGTAGTAAGTTCACTAATCACATGGCTCAAGATGGTTTCAGAACAACTTGTTCTATCTAGAGGTCTTTTTCCCTCTTCTCCAAGGATTTTAACTCTACACAGTTATTGGGAGAATATTAGTCACTGTTGTATGAAACATAATATATGAAATAAAATAACTTTATTAAAGACAATTTAAAAGAAACAGTTTGGTGTTCTCTATAAGATAAGTACACTGGGGTAAGTGGGATAATCATGTCTATCTTACCCCAGAGCTCCCTTAACCTCTAGGTACTGCAGTATTCACCCAATCTCATCTTCCAGTTGTGAATCTGACCTCCCTATTGGCTATCTCAGATCTCTCAACTGCCTGCTTTGTGACATCATCTAACTACCAAACCTAACAGTACTTGAGAGAATCTTGAGGCTTCTGTGGAGTTGTCTGAAGTGAAGCCATCACCAGTGAACAACTACCAGTGTTGTTCCTACTTAACACTTGTTCACTTCAGCCTCAGCCTCCCAGACATCCTCTAGGAATGTTTCTTCATCCTTGGCATCTACAATTACCATAGCTCCTTCTCTGACCATGTCAGGTAAGGCCAGATAAATCAAAGGTCTTTGGTGTTACATATTCCCTCCATTCCCAAGTCAATTTCCTAGTGGAGACCAAACACCTACCTCAGCCTCCTGAGTCCTAGAACTACAGAAAATCTTGAACTAGAAATCTAGAGACTTACTTTCACTCATGGCTTAAACCTTTAGCAGGGATATGACTTTGGATAGATGGTTTACTCTCTCACAAAACTGTTTCCTCATCTGGTCCTTGAGATTGAATGATTGCTTGTGCTGTTTTCCTTCCTATTCTAATACTTCTGTTAAAGGCCATGGGAATAGAGAATCTATTTCTAGAAATAGATTTCTTAAGTGTGTTTGTTTCAGCAGAAATGAGAAAAATAACCTAGGTGGGGTAGAAAACAGCAACTCTACCCCAAGATATTTTATCACCTATAGTTTCCCTACCATAGTATGTCCACTTCCACTGTGGTGGTGGTGAAGGGCACTGTGGTGCCCTTCAAAGTGGCCTATTCATATGTTAGAGAGATTTCTGTCTGAACTTGGTGAAATAACAGACAGGGGGACACCAGGGCCACGGTCTGAGCTGGACCCAGGCAAATACTTGAAGAGAACAAAAATTGAGAGGGTTTCCATGAATCCCAGGCTAAAAAAACCTACCTGAATCAGTGAGAGATGGAGAAGAAAATATGTAAAATGAGGATGAGAAAATAACAAAAGGAAAAGTGATGGAGATCATGGAGATGTTCTCTAGAAAAGAAAGTGATAGGTTGGGAGGGAATCTTGATGGCGACCAAAGACATGAAGTGACCACAGTGAAATCTCAGACAAGGGCAAAATAAAGCAGATATGGCAAATGCTTCCTTTAGCAGTCTAAGAAAGAAACTACAATAGGGTTTCTGTTAGAGAAAGCACCTTGTCATAAATGTCACATTCTTTGGCTGTTTCATTCCTACAACTTCTTTCAACAGGATTGCCACCGGATAGTTCTTGAATGGAAACATTTTGGATGTTTCACAGAAATTCTTTCTATATACATGCTAAAAAGTCACCCTCCAGAGGACCAGGGGAACAGTTTTCAAGATTGTGTTTTACAATGATTTTTAATCTACATGATATTTTAAAATGATGTGTCTCACTCTTTGTGCATCAGAAGAATCACTGTCTGTGAGCACTCAGTAAGTTTCAGGCAAAGCTGTTTGTCATCTTTGTGACACTTTTTTTCATAAAACAGACTGTGTGTTTGGTATTTGGTATCAACATCTTCATTAACATATATACACTCACGAACTGTTTTGATGCCAAGAATCAAAAGAAATGCCTTCCCACATACAAAAAGACAATGTCAAGCTTCATATCTCTCATATCACCATTACCTAAAACAAATTTTTGAGCTCCTTGTGAGATTTTCTACCGTTGAAAGAATTATTTTAACCCCTGTGGTCAAAGTTACATGACAGAGTGAGGAAGGAGGATCACAGGTTGAAGGTCAGCCTGGCTAAATAGTGAGGCCCTTTCCAAGATTAACCTAACAGAGAGGGAGGGTGTGGAGGGAGAGAGAGAGAGACAGGGAGAGAGAGAGACAGACAGAGAGAGAGAGAGAGAGAGAGAGAGAGAGAGAGAGAGAAACTGGGGATCTGGGAATGTAGGCCAGTAGTAGAGTGCTGGCTTCTTTAGTCAATACTGTAAGACAGACAAACAGACATATTGGAAAAAAAGAAGACATAAACATATTTAACTCTAGCACTAACTAAGTAACATGTAGGAAGATTTAAAAAAGAAAACAAAAATACTGAGCATCAAGTAAAAAAAAATGATCACTTTCACTATGTTCTAACAGTGATGGATTTGTTAGGCTTTAGGAGTGACATATATTCCCAAATGTTTAAGGTGATTATTTGCTAGCTTGGGAGGAGAAATGAGAAACTTCACAACCCTTCTTCAGTGTTTCTTCCCCAGCTTGATATGTGATGATATCAAGTGTAAAATCTGTCTCAAGGGATGAGCATTATTCCACGGTTGATGATGATATTCAAAACAAATGTGAATGAGCACAATAACTGACTTCCTTTACACTTACTTTGCATACTGAGCTGTGCATTTGTTTCTCCCTTCTTTCATTTCTGTTTTCTGTTTGTTTTTATTTCTCTTTGAGATGAGGTCTCACTAGGCTGTCCGGTCTGACTTCCAAATTCTGGGTTAAAGGAATGATCCTACCTCAGTCTCCTGAACTATAGACACACACCACCATGCCCACGTTCAATATCAGGTTTTATTACAATATGTAATTTATAGATACCAACATGTTCACATTTATTGCCGTTTCAGGCATTATTATTACATTTTCAGTCATTTTACACAACTCACCCTGACATCTTTTCTCTGCCTGCATGTATTTGGGAGAACTGCATTAAAAATCACTGCTCAGCATGGTCTGCTTTTGGTTTATTGAGTTCCCTACCACAGAGTAAATCATGTTCACTTTCCTGATGTTACACCTCTACAGCATTTCGTTTCTTCCTAAATTCACTATTCTTTCATGCTTGCTAGACAAATGGTAAATGAAATGTGCTTTGATGTTTATACCTCATTTTTCATTATTATCTGCATGTGCCTTTTCATTCTGTGATTATATAAGCTCTTCATTTTACTTTCTACATTTCCAGCACCTCTACTATTTCCAGTATGCAAATCCTGTGCAATATGTCCCTTTCACTCATGGGTGAACTGCCACTGTGCTTATTTGGATGACCACTTTTAGATGAGGAACTTAGAGACCAGAAACTTTAAAGGGTATTTTTCTTCCCTAAGACACTTCTTGAGAAACCAGCCCTTGGGTAGTCAGAGTAACTTAGGATCAGAAGGTAGACTTGGAGAAGGCAAAGAATGACCCCTGCAATTTAACATCCACCTTGGGTTATAAATGAGCCCTGAGAGACAGGGAGGGCCCTGCACCTGCAAAATGAGACCCTGAACAACAAGAGCTGTATCATCTCCTATCAAGTGGGGTAAGAAAAACACCTGGGTAAAGAGTTTCTTTCTTCCTCCTTTCAGGCCTGTGCTCAGCACACTTTCCCTTCCCCCACTAGTAAACCTTGGGAGAACTTGGGGCCTCTCTCATGTCACTGGCCTCGTTTATAGCTGATAAGGTTATAATTTCTCTAAGGATCTCCTAGGTCTGAAAGATTTCAAATCTCCCACTCAGGTTCACGAGTCAGTGTGAGTGCAGGCTCAAAGGCAGCTCAGAGAAGGAAGAAAAGGTTGAATGTATGAATGAGACCCCTTGGATCTTTGATGGGAAATGGGCAGTTCATAGAAAGAGTTCTAAACCACTCAAGTACTGAAAGGCCACCTGAAAGGCTTTGCTGGCATCTCACTGAATACTGGTGCCACAAATCTTAGGGTAGATAATCTTGCTGGTCAAATAGAGTAAGAATTTTGTCAATCTCACCCATTTTGTTGCCTTCTTTATCGTTTGTTTGTTTGAGACAGGGTCTCACTATGTAGTTTAGGCTGGCGTTGAGCTCATGGCAATTGTCCTACCTTAGCCTCCAAAGTGTTGGCATTACAGGCGTGTGTCACCACACCTGGCTTCCCATAGAAAATGTCCTCAATCTGTCAGTTTTGGAAGTTCCAGTCCTCCGCTGCTCTCACCTTATTTGTTGAGCCACGCTGGTTCCTAAGCAGGAAGTGTCTTCAACTCTTTCAGAATGTGAGCTTCAGCTCTCCATTTAGTATGGCTCCTTCCCTCAGCTTCTGTCACCTACTTTTGGGTGCTCATTGCGAGAACATACCTGTAGCAACACTGTAGCACAAATAGGTTTGGGGGCTATTGCCAGAGCCAGATGTCCACTTCAGCCCCCTCATCTCCAGGTATTTGGCAGTAGGATCTAAGGGAAGCTCTGAAAACAGATGTCTGTCCTTTGAGCCTTTCACAGTGACTGTCACTGACCAGGACACAGCATGACAGTCAATCTCAATGCTATTATTCTGGTTATTTTCAATGCTATTAATCAGGCTTTCACCAGCCTGATTCAGGGAACACCACCACCACATATTGAAAATCAGAGGCATAGTTATTATTACAATAATAATAAACAGTGGAGCCTCTCTTGTCTGGAGAGCTTGAACCCTGCATACAGATCTATGGCTGTGTGTCCTGCACAGGGAGCAGGGCCCATGTCCCTCAACCAGAAATAATGATGGTACTAAAGGAAGTTCAGCTCACACATATCATAAAACATCTCCACTTCTGCCATCTGCTAGTCAGAAACTGATCAAGCAAATATGGCAAACAACAAATTTCTAAGGTGGGTACCAAGAGCAAGAAGAGAAAGGAATAAGGTTAGCATTATGCAAGAGGGTCGAATCTTCACCTGGGTACTCGTGAATGCAGAGATAGGTGGAATTTCAGCCCTGAAATTTTACCAACTACCTTGGCTCAGGTCACTCCACTTCTAGGTTCAATAAATAGGGAATGTGCAGCACCATAATGGCCATTGCTGCTGCACTGAAGAGACCCCCATGAGCCCACTAAGACAGACTACACTTTTCAGAGCTCTTTACCTTTCCTCCAAAAGCAATTTTCTTCACTCTTCTATTGCTGTGGTCCCTTTAGAGGACACTTCAAAACATACAGTGGCAAGGACAGTGTCATCTTCCTTCATTTTCACCAGGGTTTGTGAACCCATGTTTCAGAGATCCTGTCCAAAGCACATGGATCAATATCCTGCTGCATTTGACATGAGGAAAACCTCCTGTATCTCCTAGTTCATGGCAAGAAGCATTCTTCGATCAGCTAGAGAGTAGACCACACAGAGTGAAACCAACAGAAGGACTCTACACTTGAAGAACTCTGTCTGTGAGAGCATACATGTATGGGTGCTTGCACATTCATGCGTGTTTGTGTGTGTGCCTGCATGAATATGTGTTTGTGTGCTGTAGAGGGTTTGTTGTACATGGAATGGAGAACAGGGCATAGTATACAGTGTGCTAGTACCGTGACCAAGCCATGCTGTAGTCTAAAAGTCACTTAGTTTCTTTGACTATGAACAATTCCAGGAACTAAAAGGAAAGCCATGAAGCACAGACATCAGGTAATACACAGAAAAAAAGCAGAGCAATTACCTCTTAGCTCCTGAAATAAGGTCTTGACTATGATCATTATGAAGAGCTGATGCAAAGGCTCTGTTGGCTGTTTTTTGAGTGTTGAGCTAGAGTGAAGAGGGAGCAACTCACTCAGCAAGAATTGATGTTTTCCTTGATTGTTTTTCAGTGAATAAAACTTCCCCAGAGATAGAGACGTCCCTGCACTGGCAAGCCGCAGACCAGGCACCACATGTGCCAGGACCTCTGGAATTCAAGTCCAGCAGTAGCAGAAGTTCTTCTTTTCTTGAGAGGAGCCCTTCAGCTAAGATTGGAGACATTTCAAGGAGAGATCCTTTGCAGACTTCCACTCAACTCTTGGCCTTGGATACAAACCAGGCACAACCAGAGAGAAACTGCGATGAGGTGAAAAGCAAGCTTTCAAGGCTTCTAGACACACCCCAGATCTTGGGAGGCAATCACGATATTCCTAAACCCTCATTAGTGATCCAGGACCGTCTCGAACTGACCCGCTCTGTTCAGCCTCCAAGCCAAGAAAACTCTGGTTCCAAGGATGTCCTCTGGGGAAAGCGCCACCTGAGTCACCAGGACAGAGGGACTCTTGATGAGGAAAGTGAGTGTAGTCCGGGGTGGGCAGATGTTGCAGTCTTGGTGGAGAACATTCATCTCCCCCAGATAGTCCATTCCTTGGATGACTTTGACCAGTACAACCATCCCACAGTCATTGAAGCCCAAGAAACTGCAGTAAGCAAGGTGAAGCACATGCAAGAGAACTCAGGCATCACAAAGTGTCCTTCACCTCAAGTGAGGAAGAACAAACATAAAGCCTCCAGGCCAATCACTGAAGCTCCTGAGGCTAAAGTCCGACTGAAGGCCCCTGAGAGCCTGTTAAAGGGAGAAGAGCTCATTTGCAGTGAAGACACCATTGATAGGACTTTCGTGGACATGGTTGAGCTGAAGAACAACAAACCCTTGAGTGTAGCATTTGGTGGGACCAACCAAGCTAAGGGAGGTGGGAAAACTAGGGTCAAGAGAACAAGAGAAAGCAAAACTAAGAAAATGCCAGAGAGGAAGCAGTTGGGTCTCAAATTCAAGGAAGCGGAAAAGCCAAAGATTTCCAACTCGAAGCGGAAGAAACATCAACCTGCACTTGGCCGAGATGTCTTTAAAGTGCCTCGAACCTGCTTAGGGATGCATATGCTGGAGTCTGTGCAGGTTTTCTATCCCTTAGGGAGGAAGAGAGATAAGACAGCAGAGCCCTTTCCCTCCTGGGCACAGGGAACACTTAATTGTACCAAAGACTCCAAGAAATCACCAGCAGCCAAACCATGGCAGGGGTCCCCACATAAGGAGAAGGAGCCTGAGAGTGCTAGGGACCACTTCCAGAACCTGCACAGCAGCACCCAGGCAGAGGAGTCATCTGCATCCCTGTGTGAGCTCCCACCACCTGGGCAGGTGAAGTTAATACCTTTGCACTTCCCCAGCCCAGAAAAGCCTCAGGCAAGACCTCTTTCTAGAAGGGCCCAGCCTCTAGCCTCAAGGAGACCCACTGCAGCTTTCCCTGTCCACCCTGCTGCTGCTAACACAGCTCAGCCATCCCAAACAGCAGCTGGCCACACCTCTCTGATGGGTCCTGTCAAACCAGCTCCGCCAGTGCTGGAAAATGCCAATCAGCCACCCTGGACCACCTCAAAACAACCTGGACTTCCTCAGTCTGCCATATGTAAGGCTGCACGCCAACAAACATCACCTTCTGCCTCTCTCAGAAGGAAGTCTGCTGCTACCGTTGTGACCAAGGGCAGGGCTCCTCCTCAGCAGCAAAACCCGTTTCTCCTGCAAGACTTCAGCCGCCAACGGATTCCCTGGAGGGAACCCAACGTGCCTGAACCTGTCATGTCCAGCCCCATCACAGAAGCACAGAGGCCAGAGCGCGAGGCCATGAAGAGGCAGGCTCAGCGAGAGCGGGAGCTGGCGGCCAAATGCACCTCCTTAGGGAAACTGCAGTTCTTCAGGCAGAGGGAGGCAGACAGGGAAGTTGCTCAATACTATGGGTATGCAAGATAAGAGGCAGCAACACAGTCTGCCTCGGCTACCAAGTGGTTATCCATATAGATATGTAGAGAGATAGACACTTACTGATTCCGATGTACTATTGAAGGTTAACATAACCACATGCTGTTCGAGGGAGGAGTACAGTAGAAGTGATACATACATAGTAAATAAAGCATCCATTCGAGTTCTGAGTTGCTGTTCTCTGTGAATTCTTTCATAAAGGTGGGGATCAAATGCTGCATTAGGAGAAGGAGCTTAGAGTTGGATCACAGAACTTGGGCACACAGGATAAGAACTGAGGAAGGAGTAATAAATAAGATTTGAGTTTAACAAGGCCACAGAAGAGAGATCACAAGGGCTCAGAAGCAGAGTTAGGAAGGGGCAAATGGCACGCACATAAGGAAGGGGTGTTTGCAGCCAGTCCACCTTGTTAGAGGTTACCTTTGCTTATGATCCACTGGTTAGCCAGTCCCTGACAGATTCCCTAGTTTTGGGGAGTCATCTTTCCCTTGTGTTCTGTTGCAGCTGGAATAAAGTGAATCTGGTAGGGCTCCTAATGAGTGTAGAGCTGGCTTCAGGAAATCTCCTGGTAAAATCTTTTTTCTGGGCGGTCAACTTTCAAGGATGCCTACATAGATATCTCTGGGGGATGGATCTAGAAGTTGATGAAAAGAAGTCCAGAGAAAGGGCTATCTGAAAGCTTCAAAGACCTGGAAAATTCTGAAAAACTACTGCAAATGCATATAGCTATTTAACATATAGGGAAATGACATATCAAATGAGTGGAATAGAGTATTAGCTGTGAGGGTACATGTCAGGTTCCACTGGTTGCTTCTTTCTACACTGATGGCACTTGGTAATTTTTGAATGTGAACATTTTAGAAATATGTTGCATACATAATTGTTCCAAGATATTTATTCAAAAGTTATCAGTCCAGGGAAACAATCCTTCAGTGTTTTTTTTCACACTGATTTGTAAACTAAATCATTTTAAAAATGACTTGATTCACTCCTTGGTGTGAGAAAAGCAATACCTTGGAGTGCTCACAAAGTCTCTGTTGAGAGCTATGTAATGGGTGGTGGACTGTATCAATTTGAGAAGCTTAGAAGTATAAATCAATTGGCTCGGCAATTCTACGCCCTAGGGCGTAGAAGACCCACTTTAGGGCAACTCACAGCCTGGATGGTATAAAGGAGAAATGAGGAAGGACAAATAGGCTTGTTTTCTTCAGAGGAGTTCATCGGCACCTTCATCTTAGACGTCACCTCCAGGCTTGTAAACTCTGGTTTCCACCACCAAGCCCTCAGCCATGGTAAGCCAATCTTGTAATTTACATTTGTGTGCCTTGTGTTATATTTGCAAGTGGTGTCCTGGTAGTACAAGTTAGTGAGACCTTATCTCATATTAAAAAAAAGAGACATAAAATTTTTTAAAAGCTGAGGTTACAGTTGGTGTCTAGATATCCCACCAAAGCATTGTACACTTCTAGATGAGGCTTTTGTGGAGGTAGTGAATCTAGAGAGTGTGACTGATTCATAGTGTAATTCTGGGATTAAGAGCGCTAAGATAAAAGGCGTTGGGGTTAAGGGTGTGAGTGCTACATTTGCCCTAGGCCAAGGAGTCTACTTATAAAGTACACAGATTTTTCCTCTCCTGTTGTTTTGTTGTTTTTGCTGTCTTCTGCCACCATGAACTGCTGCCTCTCTGTTACGTGCCTTGGAGACAGCCAATTACGGACTGAAATCTTTACAAACTGTGAGCTAAACAAACCTTTCATCCCTTTAACTTTGTGTGTCAGGTATTTTGTCTCAGCAATGAGAGTAACTAAAACATTGCAGTACAAAAATTATGGCTCCCAACATGTTCATGTCTATTGCCATTTCAGAATTGCACACATTTTTCACTGAAATTTTTTCTCTGCTCAAAGGTGCTCCAGATAACTGCATTAAAAATCACTGTCCAGCGTGGCCTGTTTTTGGTTTATCGAGTTCCCTAGCACAGAGTAAATCATGTCCACTTTCCTGATGTTGCATCTCTACAGCACTTTCTTTCTTCCTAAATTCACTATTCTTTCATGCTTGCTAGACAACTGGTAAATGAAATGTGCTTTGATGTTTGTACCTCACTTTTCATTATTATCTGCATGTGCCTTTTCATTCTGTGATTATATAAGCTCTTCATTTTACTTTCTACATTTCCAGGACCTCTTCTGTTTCCATCTAATCAAACTATATGTAATATGTCCATTTCACTCACGGTTGAACTTTCAGTGTGCTTATTTGTATGACCGTTTTGTATATAAGTAACGTAGAAAGTTTGTCTTCCCAAAATCAATTTTTTTGTTTTTGTTTTTGTTTTTGTTTTAGACAGAATCTCACTGTGCAGTTCAGTCTGGCCTTGAATTTGCTATGTAGTTCAAGCAGGCCTCAAACTCATAGTGATCCTTATGCCGCAGGCTCCCAATTGCTAGGATTATAGGTGTGGGCCGTCACACCCAGCCTCGCACAATCACTTTTTGAGAAACCAACCCTCAGGTAGTCAGCAGTGACTAAGGATTAGAAGCTATGTTTGAAGAAGGGAAAGAATGTCTCTTGCAGTTTACCAACCATCCTGGGTTATAAATGACCCCTGGGAGACAGGGAGGGCCCTGTACCTGCAAAATGAGACACCTAAGCCAACAACGGCAACAGCCATACTCTCATCTGGCAAGTGAGTATCAAAAAAGCCTAGGTGAAAATTCCTTTCCTCCTGGTTCTGGCCTATGCTCAGCACACAAAGGCCTGACAAGGCTCAGTAAACTGCTCCCACTAGTAAATCTTGGGAGAACTTGAACAAGTCCATGGGGCCTCTCTCGTGTCAGTGTCCTCACTCATAACTGGTAAGGTTACAAAATTTTTAAGGGTTTCCTATGTCTGAAAGGCTTCAAATTCACCACTT
>PVJX010033425.1:0-19678 GCA_004027295.1 Dolichotis patagonum | reverse complement strand
AACCTGAAATCTTTACTCTCTGTCATATTGTCTCCTGTTTTCTTCCAAACGGTTGTCCATATCTTTGCATATGGGCAGCTCATACTAAATAACATATCAATCTTTTCACAAGATGTGTAGTTAACTGGCTCCCACTTGCTAAGGGGGGGAGGGACACGGGACAGGAGACAGGATGACATGAGATGTTTGATTCTCAGCCTGTGAGCGCCGGCAGGCTCACATCCACCACCCAGAGAGGGGAGGAGTTCCTTGTTCTCCAGGCACCCCGAGTCACCCGCATGATGCAGGTCCCGGGATGCCAGGGTCTCTCCCCTGCGGACCCCCGAAAGTCCGCCATACTCGCCTGCTATTTCTTTCTGATGAATTGACCAATACATTTCCAAAGTTCTGAAATGGCCAACAGACCACAGAAAGAATTCTCTTTAGGCTCCTGTTTGAAACCAGCAGCTATAGCAATCTGCTGGCCTTGCTTCAGGGCCAGAGGTTTCTGATATCTTCTTTAGGTTGCTGATTATTTAGGTCTAATAATAAATTCAGCTCCAGAAAGGTTGAGATTCAGATGGTTTTGAATCATCCATGTATGCATATTAAATGTAAGAATTTGCATCTATGCATCTGACCTTATAGAAGAAGATAGGAGAAAGACATACAAGTTGTCAGCACGAAGGTAACAGTTGAAGCCATGTTCAAGGTTATTTTGCATAGGAAATAATTATATGATTGTAAGAGATAAAGATTTAGCTTTGGACTTTGAATTTGAGTGGAGAATACAGAAAGATGAACTTGTACAGGAAGTATAGATGTTAGGAAAAAAATAAGAAAAATGCAAAAATACATTTTTATGGAACAACGTTTTAAAAAGGAAGGGGTAATCACCAGTGTTGAACGTCACTAGAAGAGCTTTTAAACCGAAATCTAAGCATGTCTGTTTGACTTAGAGCCTGAGGAAGAACTGACCTCTGCAGATGTGTCTCAGCACTGTGAGAGCAGGCAGGTGCCAGATCCAGCCATAATGATAGCTCAGGGGGTCCAAGAAGATAGCAGTGGGTCCTCATTTAATGTTTACCCTCAGGAACTTGGGCATCCAGAAGTGAGGGTGATGGGGAGTTGCTTTAACACATACTTCAGGCACCCTGGTCTTCGGTGCTGGGACACACGTTTGCAGGATGTTCAATAGCAAATCACTTGGATCTTTGTGAGACTCACGGTTAGATAGGGAAACAGACAGGCAAATGAGAAGCACAATTTAGGTTAATAAATGTGGAATGTGTCAGCTTGGACACTTTGGGCTGTAAGCAGGAGAAAACTTAATGAACAGTGATTTAGGACATTTAGGTTTCACTTCCAAGAAATCCAGATAGGTGATCCTGGGAGAGTGCCAGTAGTTCCTGGTGTATAAAGACTCCAGGCTGTTGCATTCTTTTGTTCTGCTGTTGTTACCTGTTAGGTTGTGAACTGTGGCTTGTGGAAGCTGAAGCTCTAAATATCCTATCATCACATCAGAGTATGCAAAAAAAAAAAAAAGCAAGGAAGGGCCTTTTCTTTTCCTCATTAGGCAGCTCTTGAATTTTTTGGAGAGAAAATTTCAGAAGACCCCAGTGTATTTCCTCAACATCTACCTGGCCAGAACTGGGTCACATCTATCATCTGCCGATTTAAAAACAGGCTGAGGATGTAGATCAGTGCTAGATCACTTCCCTAACATGACTAAGGTCATGGTTTTGAAACCCAGCAACAAAATAAAAAAATCTATTTGCCAGTAACCATCACATGCTAGGCACTATTGTAGATATGGAGTGTACATTATAGATAAGACAGATAAACTTCTTCGTTAGTCAATTAAGTTAATATGTATATATAAGCCAGGATTAGTGGCACACACCTGTAGTCTCAGCCACTCAAGAAGCTGAGAAGATCTTTTGAACCCAGAAGTACATGACCAGAATGGGGAACATAGCAACCACCCCCCATTCACACAGGTGATAGGGTGGTATATGATGATGGTTAGCTCAGGGCCTGGCCAACAGTAAGGATGTGTAACATCTAATAAGTATTTCACATAGTTTCATGGAACTTATTTTCTACTGAGGAAGACTGGTGATAAATAGGTAGATAGTATGCTAGGTAATGATAGAGGCATGAGAGAAAGAGAGAGAGAGAAAGAGAGAGAGAGAGAAAGAGAGAAAGAGAGAGAGAGAGAGAGAGAGAGAGAGAGAGAGAGAGAGAGAAGGTACTCAGGAGCAGGCAAAGGGTAGTTAGAGAAGACTGTTGCGTTGAGTGCTGAAGGATGTAAGTGGGGGAATGCAGTACATGGAGACTAGGGTGAGGGTCATTCCAGCTAGAGAGAGAAACCTTCATGCATGACTGTGGGTGATATGTTTAGAAGCCTTAAGGAGCCCAATATGACTGGAACAGAGTGAGGAAGGGGCAGAGTTTAGGTATGAGGTTAGTGATATGGCTGAGAAGCTGAATCACATAAGAGCTCTGAGTGGGCCAGGCAGCCACTGGTGAGTCTGAACAAACAGGACTGTGATATGACATATACATGTGTGTGGTGAAGAGTCAGGTATAGCAAGACCAGTGAAAGAACATAGAAATGAGTTGTGATATTACAACAGTGGTGTCAGATGTGGTGGTTGTCTAAAATGGGCTGGTAGGTATATAAATGATAAGAATTGGTTATATTTAATGATAAATTTTGAAGCCAGGTTGCAGGGTATGAGAGAAAATGATGGCATGGTGAGGCTTATATTTCTGACGGGGCAGCTGGAGGAACAGGGTCCTTGTATGTTGAGGAAGAGCAACTGCAAGGAGTTGAGAACTTCTCTGCTAGATGTAAGATGCCCACTGGAGTGCCCAGTGGACAACTGGATATAAGTGTCTGGCTAGGCTTAGAGACCTTAGCCATTGTAAAAGTGAACAGCCCATCTTAGGCCAAACATGTGTCATCCTCTAGGACCAAGTGCATTGCTGCCCAAATAAGAGGTGAATTTCGTTAGTAAGCATGGGGGATACTTATTAGGCAGGCAAGTAACAGTGCCTGACCTAGTATCTCAAAGGAAGTGCACTTTACTCTGAGGCATAAAGGTCCTGTAGGGGTTATTCATTTAGACTAGAAGTGGGTGCTGAAGGAAGAGTGTCAGGGTATGGGGAAGAGTTTGTGCAGAGCCTTGGAAGAGAAAGAGGACATAGTTCAGACACTTTCTGTGGGTGAAATGAATTCTGTTAGTTCTCTTCTTTAATGTGCTTGCAGAGTACATTATTATTGATAAGAGATTGGGGTTGCATAAGTCACCTTTCTTCTGTTGCTATAATACATACCTGAGAGAAAGTCAACTTAAAAAGAGGAAAAGTTCATTTTGGCTGACAGTTTAGAGGTTCAAGTCCATGATAAATTTCCCCTGTTGTTTTGGCTGTGTGATGAGACAGTACATGATAGCAAAATATGAGGCACTTCTCCTCCTGACCATTTAAAGGCAAAAAGAGAGACAAGAAGGACTGGGGCACACCCTAAATTCCTATCACTAGACCCCATATCTTAAAGGTTCTACCATCTATCTCTAGTACCACAGCTGAGGACCAAGTCTTCAATACTTTTAGAGGAAATTTTGTCTTTAGGGGAAATTTTGGATCTGTACTAAGACATGAACTGTAGCACCAATTAAACCTTGGGGAGTCCTGGGGTGTGCTCACGTGTTCTCGATTAGAGACTGCCTTGAAGAACTGCTTTTTAATGGATAACCTTAGTCTGTTATGCATTAAAAAAATTTTCCCCTCGCAGCACATACCTGCATAATTAAATACCCTTCTCTCACCAGCGCAGTATTTTTTTCATAGATCACATCCATGTGAGTGAACATCCACAGCCTGCCTGACTCATGTGGCAGGAACATGTCTGCCTGCCCACACGTGGGCTGACCCAGGTGAGCGCTGCACTGGAAACCAGAACCTTCTGTGTGTTTATGCAGGACGAGTCTTAAGAGGCTGCTGACCAGTCACTCTGCCTTCCATTTTCACAGTGACATCTGTGAAATTATTCTTGATGTTGCATGTGGTGTGTGGATGTGGGATACTGCCCTGTGCAGGAGTAGATTGAAAGAGAAGGGGGAGGATATTAGGAGAAGAGGGAAAGAGAAGAGTAGGGTAAAGGCACTTATAGTTTTTCCCTAGGTATTGGTCCTGGCGCCTCTTTCTGAAAAGGTAGAGGGTATATTTTATGAGTCAAATACATATTTATGCTGAAAGTTTTTCTTCTCTTGTTTGAGACACATCTAACTGGAAGGAGGGGCTGAAAGACATGCAGAGGATTTTATACATCCTCTATTCATTTGTAACCAGATATTTTTTAGTGGACCCAGTTTTGTTCAATTGTAATCCTTTTATTCTGACCCTTGTGGCCAGTGTTTTGGCTGTGTGCAGCCTGTTTGAAAACTCAAGTTTATTAGATAACTGCCTGAAGGGTTCTGTTAGGAGTGGGTTGACATAAATAGGTATTTTTCTGATGAATACAACTTCTCAGTTCCCTCCATTTTAAAATTAACCTGCTACCTTGTGCATTGTACAGTGTAAATTGTCCTTGTTAAAATCTACTTCCTTCACCAAATCTCAGAGAATACAAAACCCAGGGTATAGGGCTCTGTCTTTCTGTCTGTCTCCAAGACTCCATAGCAACAGAGTTACCTGATGTGTCAAAGGTACCAAGTAACTGATGTGTACCCTCACTTGCCATTTCTTTATTAAAACCATTTGATTTGTATATATCTAATACACAGACAACCTCCAAAATCCTCTTGTTCTTTTTCTTTTGCTTTGTTTTCCAGTGCGTGTGGAATGAAACTGGCCTTATGGGAAATTACCTTGGTTTCTTCAACAGAACTCTTTTCACAAGGGCATACGGATAGAGAGGGACTTGGGGAAGGTCGCAGCATTTTAACAAGCTATCTCAAGTGGCTTTTGGGAGAAAGAATGAGGTGGCATCTGCTGAACATTTAGACTGTCTGGGAAATACGGGATGGTAAAGGAAGATGGCTGTTGGAGCCAAATGCCTGGCTCTGATTATTGGCTGCACCTCCTGCTGGATATGTGGCCTTGGATGGACTATTGACCTGTTTCCTCATCTGTAAGATGAGGGTGGGGTGTTGATAGTGTACATTTCATAATGTGGCTACAAGGATTGAGATAGAACATGTAAAATTCTGAATAAAATAAATATCAATAAAGCAAAGTAGAAGATAGAGACATGAGACATATAGAATCTAGCAAGTTGCTTAAGTGTCCTTGATAGGTTTGCTTTCTGTTTTCTTTGAAAACAATTACACTCCTTAAAATGTACATTTCTGTTCTGAAATTCCCACTGGATTACAACTAAGGATCCATATTTATCTAATATTGAATGGTTATGGTATAAACTGTCTCTCCTATCTTCAATACTGATAAAAGTACTAGAGAGGCATGTCTAAGCCATGAACCTTGGAAAAGTGCAATATATGTGACTAGCATGCCCTTCAAGAATTACATGTGATCAATTGTGCTATCATCATTTGGCTCCAAACTGTCTTAGTAATATGCAAAAGAGTGGATTTGTCCATCTACCAAGGTTCTGTTTTGTTTTTAAACCTCCTTCCAGATTTTAACCAGTGAAAGTTCAATGGATCTTCTTCCTTCACCTAGGTGGTTTGATTTTCGTGGGAGCATTATACATTTTCCATTGTTCTTTCTGTTTCCTTAAGTAGATCTTGTCTGTGTGGCAGCAGGCAAGTGGCTATCACCCTTCCCATCCATCATCTCCATCACCAAGCATTCTCTTCCACTCAGTGCATTGCTCTAAATCACCTACTAATTAGAAAATGGAAACCACCCTTGACTCCCTCAACAGAATGCAGTTTAAGACTAAGGTCATAGCAACACTCAAAACTTTGGAAAATCAAGGAATGAAATGACTGTAGCAGTGATTCCATTTCCTTGTTCACCAGTGAGCAAGCAGCCACATGTCACACTGGGGCATCAGTGGCAGGAAGCAAAAATAAATGAAGTCACTAATGACTAAGTTTCCATGTGAAAGAATTAGAACTGTGCTCTAATCATGAAGTTAGCACCTAAGCCTGATGATGAGCTGGCTCATAAACTGTCTTACCCAGTTTTAAAGAGGTCAGGTCATTGGCCACTTCCTTAATTCATTATGAATTAAAACAATGAATTTATTGAGTTCTTGGGCATTTCAAAAGTTAATAACTTCTGAAGGCAATTTGGTAGCTGAAACTTCTTGTCAGTGTATGAAAGCTGAAAGTGTTTTGCTGCTCTATTTCAAAAACAGGATTTCCTGTTCTTTCCCCCTGAGTATAGGATACTTTCTTTTCTCCTTCCTTTTATTTTTCTTCTTTCCCTTCTTTGCTTCCTTCCATCCTCCCTTTCTTTCTTCCTTTTATTTTTCTTCTTTCCCTTCTTTGCTTCCTTCCATTCTCCCTTTCTTTCTTCCTTTTTTTTAAATAGAAGCAGTAACTTGTTACTATATGTTACTATAGGAAAATCCAGCATGCTCATAATTTAATTCTGAAGTAGCATTTTATTTTTCATACGTACCTTTTTACAGGAGCACAGTGCTTTCCCAGATGCCTTGTTGTGCAATTCCAAAAGGTATTTTAAATAGGAGCAAATCAGATGAGGGAATGGTTTCCCGATCGTCTTTCATTATTCTGACACCATTAATTTGATCATAGGATCCATCTCAAGGTGGTGGTTTACTTACCTCAACCACAGTTGAAAATAACTTTTGCTTTTTCCAAGTTATTAACATAATAGATAGTGGGAAATATAGGAAATGCCAAAAGCATATAGAGTAAACAATTGATTATCCTATAATCCTGCTGTCCTGGAGATTTTTTAAAAATGGCACTAAGGATATATATATATATATATATATATATATATATATATTTGTTTTTTTTTTAAATTTTGACACAGGGTCTTGCTACATCACTAAGCTGCTGAGACTGGTCTTGAACTGCGTCAACATCCTAGAGCCATGGAAATACAGGAGTGCAGCACTGTGCCTCGTTAGAGTATTTCCTTTTTGTCTTTCTCTACACATATATTCATCATATATATTTAATTACTGGCATTATCTCGAATTTATGATTATATTTCTAAACCGATATGTTTTCTGGGCTAGTGGGGATCAAACTCAGGATCTCACACATGCTAGACAAGCACCATACCACTGAACTACACCCTCCATTCCTTGTATTTTTCTGTTTAAACAGAATGTTGACGTATTTGTATACCTCTGAGTATTCTTTTACTATAGTGGCTTTCAATATTTTTTCAGTTTACACCACAGTAAAGAAATACATTTAATATAATGATTTATTATAAACACACCAGCATTTAAAAGGCAGTTTCATAAAACTGCACTTACTCTATGTGTAAGAGACTTTTGTATTTTTTTATCCCTCTATTCTATGTAAAAAGCTGGCCATGGCCCACTAAATTAGCTTCATGAGTCATTCCTGATTTGTGACCCACAGTTTAAAAGCCACTCCTTTATCACATGAATTTTGTTGGCTGTATATATTTCATTGTGTGGTGTGAGAATGTTGTAATGTATTTGACTGGTGTCTAGTTTGATATTTGAATTGCTTTCAGAGTTTTCCAAGTTCTAAAACACTGCAGTGAACAGATGGGTACAGAACGAGTTCTCTCTCTCTCTCTCTCTCTCTCTCTCTCTCTCTCTCTCACACACACACACACACACACACACACACACACAGAGACACTTTCTTAGGATGAATTCCTGGACATACATTACAGGTCAAAGTTAGAATCGTTTAAATCACATGTTACTAAATTTCCCTCCAGAAAGCTTATATAAATATTTGCACTCTTGCCACTTATGTGTGGGGTTGCCCTGTACTCCCTGTTTTTGCATGTAGAAACTGTATTCTTTGAGTTACCTTAGAATCTGAATCACACATGAAATTTGTGGTGTATCTCTGCAGTGAGAGGAGAAATGTTTTTGGCAGCAATTGGTCTGATCTACAACTGAAATTGCTATTGTGTCTAAATTGTATTATGTTAGTATCCCATGCACCATACTTTGTGGATGACACGTTGAAATTTTTCAGGTGTGCTGCCAAAAAGAAAGGCAAGTTTTACAAAATTTCATGATGCTTTATAGATTGTCCATATGTTTTATTCTAAATGACCAGTGCTCTCAGAAGGAGTACAGATTTGGTATCTGTGAATCACAGAGTTTTCAGGAAAGAGCTCATTTTTAGTTCTGCTGCTCTCCATAGGTCTGTTCCAGTTTAGTATTCAGTGTTCCTCCTTTTTAGCTGGAGAGTACCATCTCTGTGAGAATAGCTTTGGCTTGCATTTAGAGCAAGTATCACTCTCTGTTCAGGTTGTGAAACCTGAGTTGTCTAACAGAAGGGACGTGTACTAGTTACATTTCATTTTTCAGGGCAGAACTGGAGACCATCTAAGTGTCCACTAGTCTGACGCTGCTTAAATAAATGATGATGTAGCCACAGAAGGGGATACAAGGTGGTTGTTAAGAACTGTCTGTGCAGACATGAAATAATCTCCCAAGGTGTATTGTTGATGAAAAAAGGAAGCTACAGAGCGCTGTGCAGTGTAAATTCTTCATACAGTGAGTTACCTTTTAAAAAATATATATTTTTTGTCATTTCAATTAAAAATGGATGGTGGGGAAAATATAAGTCAGCAAGTATCTATTTTAGAAAAGTTTCAATCATGACAAGAATTCAGCTCTCTAATATTGGCAGTATGTTGTTCCTAGTGAAGAATTTTGGGGCTGGGGATGTAACTAAGTGGTAGAGCATGATCTTTGTGTATGCAAGGCCCTGGGTTCAATCCACTGCACTACAAAAAGAAAATAAAAAAATTCAATCAAAAGTAAAACAACAAAAGCTTTGAACTGAGTTCTCTCAAGATGGAAGAAATCCGTGGGACTCAGACACTTGAAAAAAGTCAACTCCACCTCTCAGTCTGTACTGTCTGCATTCTGCTGCTCCCTCCCATTCGTACCGAGGGAGAATCCACATCATTCAATCACACTTAATCCACTTAGAAGGAGGCTGTTCAGTGCTGAATTATACCAGTCAGTCCACCTCATGACTAGAATTATGATCAGTTTCTAGGGCTGCTGGTCATTCACCTCTTTTATAGAAGACTAAAAGTGGAAAACACTCACACCTGGACAGACTTACCCTTGAATACATTTCTAGATGGTAATATCAGTATTTAATACATCAGCATTGTAGAGCAGAGCTGGTAGAAATGCAGGGGCAAGTGAGAAGATGGTAGATTTGACTTTGTGTGGAGGCCCAAACGACTTGTCACTAAGTTTCAGCCTGCTCTTCTATTTTGATATTTTCGGTAAATTTATATTCAAGATTTAATAACTTTTTGATGCAGATTCAGATCTATCTTTATGACCTTGGACCTAGTGGCTTGATTTCTTTGTGTTGCATTTTTGATCTTGAGAAGTAGAACGTATAACACTTTTGTCACAGGGCTGTTGATTGCTTTAAGTGAAATGAAGTCTATGAAAAGCGTAACCTCTTGGCCCATTACTGAATAACTCAAAGCTGTCTCTTATGATGATGATGTTTTGAAGAAGAAAGGAAAGTGTTGGGAATTAAAGGAGTCTGGGTGGAATAGGGCAAAAAAGGCAGTGCAAACACACGCCCAGAGGTCAAGAGTTAGAGAGCCAGGTGGATATTGACAGAACAAACCAAGCTTCCAGAAATATCCAGTGTTTGTTTCCTGATGTTGTCTGTTTCTGAGTAATGATAATTGGTAGTGCCTTTAAAAAGTTTTAGTCTGATAGAATTTTAAGGTATATCAAGAAAGAGTCTGGACCCAGGAGCCAGGCTGGGAACAGGAAACAAGGAATCCAGGGAGAGAAATTGAAGAAGATACGACATAGTGTTAAGAAAGTGGCCTCAGACATCTAATGGTGTGAAAATCCGTTAGTTTTTGGCATCGACCATAACACCTAAATATTTGTACATCAGACCCCCTGAAGCTGCAGTCTTTCTGTGAAGGTGATAGAATACCTACATCATTCTGGTTTGGGCAAGGCAGAGAGTGGAAAATTCACATTCCATCCTAGTAGTTCCAGTATTCTCATCCTCTTTTGATAAAGTGTATTTTGATTGAATAATACCACCTAGGCAGGCAGAAAGGCAATGGAGAGGAAGTTACTTTTCAGGTTTCAATCCCAAAGACAGATTTCCATGTACAAATTAGTGATTCCTTGTGTTGTAAGAGACTTGAATCTTCTGATTTTTCACTCATTTCCTTTCCTTTCTTGTTGTCATGGGGACTTCCTTTCCCTGAGTTATTACATCTTGCACTTCAGCAAAAATTTTTATTGCTTCGGGACTATCTGGTCTCACGTGGGACATTTTTCACTGCTCATGGTATAATACACAGAGGTAATTTCTTTCAAATGATTTTTGCTTGAAGTGGTTTTCAATGAATTGAGAAGGATAAGAGCATGAATGGAGTGCTGAGTTCCCAGCATCGGGTCCAGGTACGGAGCATTAAATGTGGATTGTACAATTGAGCTGGTGTCACCTAAATAAGTAGCAATCTATCTTATTCTCTTGTTTGACTACAAAAAGAAGAAAAGAGGAAACATTATTTAATGCTATAATCTGTTGAAGTCTTTTCTCAATTCCTTTTGAAAGTTTTATTTTATTTCTGAAACTGGGTGTTTTCATCAAAGGGGTATAGTTATTACTTCTCAGAGGCGAAGGTTGGTAGTTGTACAAAGCAATCTTCATGATAGGATGGTAGGTTGTTAAATTATTCCCTAGCTATGGGCAGCCTCTGCTCTGAGCTATTCTCAGTGTCTGTCCTTCAAGGCCCTGACATATGTGGCATTTTCTTTCCTGTTGTTACTTTGAGCCCAAACACAAAGAAATTTGGTTACTAGAACAATTTCGTTTCCTTCTTCCCTTTCTTTTGTCATGTATGCCTGGGTTGGGGATATCCCAGTCAACTATTGGATTCTGTGATTTTCTGTGCCTCCCAGAATTCAGAAAAACTGTTATATTTCCATTTATGATTCATTCCAGTGAAAAGAGATGTGTTAAAATCGTTTATTTGGAATGTGTATGTTTTGGGTCCCCCCAGCCTGCTGAATGTACACTTTGCTGCCCAATGCTGCACCAACACAGACTTTAGGCCAGGAGGGTGCACAGTGATGGGAGAATAAAGATACTTCTTTATATTATGTGCAGTTCCAAAGGCTTGCCTAACGGTATTAGATTTGCATTTCTCTCATTGCTGTCCTGCAGTGTGCAAACAATTTTGTGAGACTCCTCCTTAGGACAATGAACCTGTTCGTAATGTTTACAAAGAAGCTGTTTAATCATATTGCTGTACTTGGCTCCTCCTCATTTATGATTAGGGAAGAAACATCACAAAATCATGCATGTGGCCAAAGATAGCCTTACTCTTCAATCGTAACAACTGGGTCAGTCTTCTGGGTTTCCATTTTGGAGACTTAACGACTTTAAATATAAACTTATGCAGGTAAGCATGTTTGTGGTGCTGGGAATGGAGCCCAGAACATTGTACTTGCTAAGCAAGGACTCTACCACTGAACTACATCTCTAGCCATAAAGCAAATATATAAAAATTATAATGTTTTCTTCCTTTTTTTCTTCTTTTTTCTCATCCTCTTTGTTGCCTCCCAAACCCTGGGTAAGAGATGAGCATTAGGAGACATTGCCAAGTGGGGAGTACTTCTGGGGGCATTTTACACCAGCTGTCCTTTTACATGGTGTGAATTCTGTTGATATATGTTTGCTCAGATGAATTAACATTCCCATCCTGACTGGCTTATTTGGTGAGCCACAGTGATAAGCTAGCTCTTAGGCTGACCTCTGTGACTCTGCCACCAAACAATAAGACACATATGATTATTTTCATGCTAACAAGCACTGTAGAGCAACTGACAGCTGCTGACCTTCAGCTGGTGTTCTGGATGCCACAGTGTTTGCTCTGAGTCTGAGTGACCCTGTGGAGTCCTCCTTTATCCTGGAGAAGGCTTAGGGAGTGGCTTGTGGCAGCGATCCTGTTATATAATCTTGACTGATTTAGTGACCACCACCACCACCACAACAACAACAGTGAAAAGTATCACACCACTTCAAGGGGGCCAGTTAGACTTCTGGAAGGAGGCAGTGTAGTATAGATTTTTGGAAGCCCTGTAGTTTCATTGTTGATCTTTCCCCATGCTGCTGCCTGACTGTGAGACCTTGGACATATCACTCAACTCTTCAGACTTGTATGCTTGTGTGTGGGTGTGTGTGTGTGTGTAGGGGACGGGGGTCCTGGGCATTGAACCTAGGGCTTCATACATGCTGGGCAAATACTCTGCTACTGACCTCCATCTACAGCCTTTTTATTTTTTATTTTGAGACAGGATCTTGCTACGTTGCCCAAGCTGACCCAGAACTTTCAATCTTCCTGCCTCGGCCTCCCAAATAACTGGGATGACAGGCATGCATCCCCGTGCCCGGTTTAGACTTTCATTTTCCTGTTATATGAGGGTGACAGTAATCCCTACTTGATGCAATACATGTGTTGATTAGTAGGATCGAACATATAAGGCTTATGGTGATATGCCTAGCGTGTAGTAAATAGGTATAAAATGCTTCCATAGCCAGGTGCAGCTACTTACCCTAAAGATTTACAACTGGAAAGTGACTTTCCAATAAAATAGGTCTTTGAAATTGATTCCATGCGGGTATTTTCTAGAGACTTTTGCCAAGGCTTTCTCTTTCCCCAGGATGGGGGAAATGGGAAGAGTAGGAGGTGTATTTGAGAAATTATTAAGAGGGAGGCATATGCATCTTACTTTTAAAAAAGTATTAATAAATGAATTTTGTGAGATGTTCTTGTTGTATTTTTGGTTATTATGCAGCTAAGTAATCTTGATTCCACTCTGAGCAAACTGGGTTTGTTGGTGTCCTCTTTCAAGCATCTTGGCAGAGGGTGGCAGTAGTTCTCTGGGAGTCACCTTCCTCCCAGGAGACTTCTATACCCAAGCCCACCCTGGACATTGCCTGTACCTGTGAAGCCCAGCCTGCCTCTGCAGCAGGCCTGATTATGAAGCAGCATAAAAAGTGAGTGTCTCTCTGTAACATGCCTTAGTTTTCTTGTTTCAGAAGAAAGGAGCGTGAATGTTTAAGTCTAGGAAAGTTTAGAGGATTGAAGATGATGGTGTAGAAAACAACTTGAACTCTGTTCTATGTCTTGTTTCAAGTTTGCTACATGAATTTTGGGGATCAAAAATCCCTTCTTACTCCTGAATCTCAATTTTTTCTGCTTGAAAATTGATGTGAAATTAGAGATTAGTAAACCCATAAGTACCACAGACTGGGTATAGGTGAGGCTGGGTTCCTTTAGCTCAGAAACACTTTGCAGTGGCCAGTACTGGGTATATGGTGCCACCTGGGTTCCACTCCTACTTGACTGGCTACCAGTTGTGTGATTTTAGAGGAATTACTTATTTGTGCATCAGTTTCTGCTTTTTAAAAGAGTACATAAAAAAAAGTGTGCATGGTCACGGTACCTATCTCATTGGATTGCTGTGAGGTTGAATTGGCTAAATTAATATAATGTAGCTAGAATGGTGCCTGGGACATACAGGAAGTGCTACATGATGACAGTTTATGATACTGGTGAATTAAGTTCACTTCCATCTAAAGGTGTGTGTGTGCATTGTCTACATATTTGTAAATGTATGGCTGTCTTAATCTACCTTTATAAATATTTGTTGAAAGAAAAGAAATAGATCTCATGTGGTCATAATGGCACATGATGCGTGACTTTCATGTGGGACCACACTGGAAGGGGCAGGGCTAGAGATAGTGGAAGGATGGGCCTTGTTCTAAAAGACGGCCCTTGTTTTTACTGGGCCCATGCACAATGTCATTCAGGATTGCTGGACATCCATTTTATAAGAAAAATCAGAAATCTGAATGTTTATATGCAATTCACCAGTTTTCACATGGCCACAAACAGGTAAAATCATAGCATGTGCAGGTTCACCCATCTGTTCAGGCATCACAGCTTTAATCTCAGATTTCAAATCTCGAATCACAAGTTTGCCTGTTTCTTACTAATTTGTTGGGAAGAGGCCCACGTAGGACTGTGAGGAGGCATACCTGAGGCCAACCAAAGGACAGAAACCAGTCCTCATGGCTCCCATCTCCGCAGCTGTCTGCAGTCAGCCGCTTATCCAGTTAATATTTGCTGTGCATTTCTGTACCAGGGACTGTATGAGGTGCTGGTATGTCATTTAGGGATATATGGCAAAGTGCCCCACTCAGGCCACAATTAAGTGAACAGTCCCTGATTTCGCTAAAGGACCACAACCTACTGTCCTGAGCTGTGTAACACGGGCGGGATGAGCTAGTGCATTCATGTGACCCATCCCCTGTGACACAGCTGTATCACAACAGAAGCCTTTGAGTGAAATAGAGTGTCGGAGGTGAAAGGGATTCCTAATAAGGGATTGCAACCTTTATTGGGATGTGGTGGGGGAACCAAAGGCTGCACTGGCCCGGTGGAGTATCCTTGTGCTCTCACATTGTTCCTTGGGGATCACATACTAGGCTATTGCACTGCTTGTCCAACGTGGAGTGCTGTCTACAGTGGAGTGTGTTTTGTGGATTCTGAAGCATATTTTAGTTACAAAACCCCTTTTCATGTAACTGATTCTGTAGAATATTGCAGAATGCATCAGGTTTCCACGCATTGAAGAGTTGGTCCACCAACCCCTTTTTCTCTAGTAGAAGACATAGTCTTCAGTGCTTGAATATGAAACTAACATCTATTTAGATGAGTAGTTCATAGTGTTTGAATAAATTGGAAGTCTGCTTGTTCCAAGCAACATCACCACCCTTTCCCATGAAATAATTTGTTTAATCCACTAACTCAAAAATTTAGCGTCATACAGAGGTTTCAGGATGACCCGGATCCAGGCACTTGAAACCATCAGAGATCTCTCTCTTTCTAATTCTTCCTTCTGCTCTGTATTGACCTTGTTTTTACGTGGGCTTTCCACTTGAGCATGGAGGTTTAGCTTGCTTGTAAAGGGCAGAAGAAAGGAAATTCTAAAACTGATTCTTATTGGCCTAGATTTGACTACATTGCTATCCCTGCGCCAGTCACAGTGAGCCTGATTACTAGATGTGGTTCACTTATCATCCAGAAGCTAGTGGGTGGAGTCAGCCTACTGCAAACCACAGATTCTGGAGGGACATCCACAGAGGGAAAACTGGAAGGTGAAAGAAAACAGAATAAATGCTAGGCATGGACTAGGGACTTGTGGAGAGAATTCTTTGTCTAAGATCTTGTGACAGTTTAATGTATTTAATTATTAAGTTCTGTCTTACTTTGCAATGATTTTCTTTGATTCCTCTCTATGTGTCCTATATTAGATTTTCATCTCACAGCTCAGAGTTGCCTTGAAATAATCTTTCCCATGCTGGGCCTGGTGGTGCATGCCTGTAGTCCCAGCGCACAGGAAGCTGAGACAGAAAGATTGCTGCCAGTTCTAGGCCAGCCTGAACTACACAGCAAGACCTTGTCTCAAAAACAAAAAATAACCTTTTCCGCTTTGTCTGAAGAGAGCCCTAAAGGTTTTTCCCAAGGCATAGTGGAGAATCTAATGGAAGGGGAATCCAGAACAATGTGGGAAGAATGTCTTTGAGAGTATGACCCCTCTGTATCATGATGTCCCTGCAGAGTGACCTTGGCCTTTGAATATTGTATGTGATTCATTTAAACTGAGAAAACCAACTATGTGATGCCACTTATTAATACCTATAAGGTAGAGTTGATCATGTTGGTTTTGAGAGTGCTATTGTGAAAATTATGTGTCATGTAGCACATAGGAAATTCCTGGCACTCACTAGATGCTCAGTAAATGTTCTCATATTTCCTCGAATTTGTATAATGCACCCTGATTCATATGATTGCTAAGAATAAAACATGGCTCATTAAATCATGACGCTACATTTACATTTAGAGTTCTAAATTTTATATTCATTGAAAGAGCTTTGTTGTCCTTTGACATTCTCCTATCACTGTTGTACATTCATACGGAAGAAGAAGAAAAAGAAGAAGAAAGAGAAGGAGAAGAAGGAAAAGGAATGGGTTTCAGTCAGACCCTACTGGATCCACTTTAGTTCCCAGGGTCGCACTGTTCCTTTGTCCATAGTGTTGTCCTCTGTCCCAACAAGGCTGTTGTTCTTGAAACCTGCCTGCTGCCTATCTTCCTGCCTCCCTCCTTTCCTCCCTTCTTCCTTCTTCCTTTACCTTCTCCTTCTCCCTTTCCCCATCCCTCCTTTATCCTCCCTTCATTCCTGGGTATTGAACTCAGGGCCTGTGCATTGAGCGATGCTGCAGCCTTTTTAAAAAATTTGAGACAGGATCTGAGTAAGTCTCTGAATTGTCTGGGCTGGGCTCCTCCTGCCTCCACGTCTCAAGACCTGGGATTACAGATGTGCACCACCACGCCCAGTTATTCAGCATTTGGTAAAGCGTGCTGCAGTATTGCCCTCAGGATTTTCTTCCAAGATGCTGCGGGTTTTGATGCACAGTGTGATGACCTGCCCAGGCAATGAAAATGCATCGTGACTACTACCTGGGTGGTAATTATGAGACACATTCTAATTTCAGGTAAACTAGAAACAAAAATATGCATTTTAAAATTGATGAAATCAGGCAATTTTCTTTAACCCTTACCTTCTTTGTTGATAGCACCAGGGCAATCAAATCACCTGGTTGTGTGCTGTGTCCCAGATGTGTATGGACCGTGGTGGCTTCCATGCCTGATTCATGTTTTTTCAACTGTGTACAATCTTTCCATGCTGACAGCATGGAGACTTCATGTAGCAGAGCTAAATGTTTATGCCAGTTAACTCAATCCTATCTCTTTGCCAACCTCTCATTGTTGGACACAGTGCTTTCTCTCTTTTCATTGCATAGTGCAAGCTGGTACTTAACTTGGGCCTTAACTCTCCTTTATTAATAATTTTTCTTCCCACTTTTTGTTTCTTTGCAGTGCTTGGATTGACCCTAAGGCCTTATGTCTGCTAGGCAAGTGCCTTTCTGCTTCAACATACCCCTGCCTCTATTGATGCTTTTGGATGGGGAAATGGTTACCTTTCCTTCTGAGAAGTGAGGTTTGCCATCCTGCTGTCACTCTTGTCACACATTCATAGTACACATGATGTCCCTTTTAGTGTCAGCAGCCTGCATCCTTAGGATACAACCTTAGTGACACCTTCCTAAATCACTCTATTGTACCACTTAGTAACTCCCTTCATGACACTTGTCACTGCCTAATATTACCTGGTGGTTTATAGTTTACTTTCATTATCCATTATTTCACCATATATATATTTGAATATATATATTCATATATATATGGTAAATATATATATGAATATATATGGTGAATATATATGGTGAATATATATGATGAATATATATGGTGAATATATAAGGTGAATATATATATGGTAAATATATATATGAATATATATGGTGAATATATATGGTGAATATATATGATGAATATATATGGTGAATATATATGATGAATATATATGGTGAATATATAAGGTGAATATATATGGTGAATATATATGGTGAAATATATGTATGTATGTGTATATATATATATATATGTATATATATATATTTCTTCTTCCATGAGAGCAAGGACCTTGCCTATCATGTTTCCTGTTACATCCTCAGATACCAGAATAGAGCCTTGGCCTCAGTTAATGTTTATTGCATGCATGCATGCACAAATGAAGAGTTAGAATTATCTACTAGTTATCTTAAACCTCCAGTTAGACAGGAAGCAACTTCTATTTGCTCCTTTTCCCTGTCTTCTTTTGAGGCACTTAAAAAAAGAACAAAACTCCAAAAACTGGCCAGTGGTCTGCTGTCATCATGGCTGTACTTCCTGCTACTGTTTTCTAAGGAGCAGTGACATTTTTCATTCAATTTCAAGTGAATTGGATGGGCAATGTCTTTAGCCAGTTGTTTCCTGAAAAGTGCTTTGCAAAGCAAGACTCCCTGGGCATCTCTGTCTATTTGGGATGTAACAGGTCAGAGTAATTATGATGTTGGTTATTGAAAGGCGTCCATTCCACTTAAGCATTCTTTGTGATTTCAAGTTTGAGTTCACAGACCTTTTGATTACAAGGAGAAAGGATGCTATTTGGCATTGGCATTTCTGTGTGATTGAAGTGATTAAAGAAACAGAGCTTTTGAATGCTTCCTCCAGCCAGGTGCAGTTGAGACTCAAAAAGACTGTTTAACCAGTGCTCGGGTTCCTTTGAGGCCAAGGGCACATTTCTGCCTATTTCTTTAATATAAATGTTTACCAGCTCTGAACAGACTTAGGTGTTGTATTAGCTTTTTGTCTTGGAGACAGAATATCTGATATATACAGCTTAGAGGAGAAAAGGTGTGTTTTGACTCAGGCTGTCAGAGGTTTCAGTCAGTCATTGGATCCTTTGGTGGAGGGGGTGGTGGAGGTGTTCACTTCATCGCAACCAAGAAGCAGAGAATGTGAGAAGAGCCAAGGGGAGAGAGCGAGTTGGGGACACTATGTATCCTTCAAAGTCATGCCCTCAGTGACCTTCTTTCTCTAAGTAGGTCCCGCCTTCTAAAATCCTGTTGGCTGGACTGATTAGCACCTTCCTGACCCAGTGGCTTTTCTAGGCCTCACCCTTGAACATTACTGCATTGGGGATCAAGCCCTCGATACCCGAGTCTTTGGTGGGAAGCTTCGTATTTAAACTATGACAAATGGAATGAAACCCAAAGATCTTAGCTTCTAAGTAGCTTCTTTTACAGATGGTGAATTGGTTTCGGTAGCACAAGTAGAATCAGAAGTGTGAATAATAACCAGGTGTTTTGGTTGAAGCTTCCATCTTGAAGAGGAACTTTTCTGATTTTGTAGTGGCAGATTTAAATAATGCAAAAGAGAACTAAACCAAGACAGATCTTCACCCTTTCTCTGCTTCCCAAAACTCAAGGTCTTGGTGGATGGGATTTTTCTCCCATTTCCCTTTTAATTGGTTTGCTAAGATCCAAAACAAGACGATGGGAATAAATATAGTTGAAAGATGTATGAGAGTTTCTCATTTTTAGTTTTCCTCTAGAATCTATCGCTATTGCATATTTGATTATACTACACAAAGTTAGTATGTGTATATGTGCTTTATTTTTGTAGGAAGTGTTTGAGTTGAAGGGATTTCTACTTTGGAATCATTTGTCTTCTTTCTTTCCCATGTAGGGCTTTAGCAAATGTTGCAAAATTCATTATACACAGACATTTTTCTGTCCTATTTTGCATCTGAAAATCAGAGAAGGATCATAAATTGTTTTTTTTATTGCTTTAAATGATGTACTGCTCAGTCTTTTTTTGTTTTGTTTTGCTTTTGTATAAAGGAGTACATTTACCTTGCCAAGATTTGATTTTAAGTACCAGCACTGCATTTTCTTAAAGGATGCTTTCAGGAGGAAAACAAAAAAGGTGGGGGTGGGAAGCAATGGGTTGGTAGGAGTATAGGTAGCTGAACAAAGTAGTCTGAGAGTACTTTTCCAT